>JAQZBX010094130.1:0-12064 GCA_029593785.1 Cabassous unicinctus | reverse complement strand
AGACATATACAGAACACTGCATCCAAACTCAGCGGGTTATACATTCTTCTCAAGTGCCCACAGCTCTTTCTCCAGGATAGACCACATGTTAGGTCACAATGCAGCTCTCAATAAGTATAAAAAGATTGAAATTATACCAAGCACCTTCTCAGATCATAATGGAATGAAACTAGAAATCAAAGAGACAGGAAAAAAGTAAATTTGCAAATGTGTGGAGACTGAACAACACACTCCTAAATAATCAGCGGGTCAAAGAAGAAATTGCAAGTGAAATGGGTAAATACACTGAGACGAATGAAAAAGAGAACACAATGTATCAAAACTTATGGGATAGAGCAAAGGCAGTCTTGAGAGAGAAATTTATAGCCCTAAATGGATATATTAAAAAACAAGAAAGGGCTAATCTCAAAGATTTAACTGAACTAGAGAAACTAGAAAAAGAACAGCAAACCAATCTCAACACAAGCAGAAGGAAAGAAATAATTAAGATTAGAGCAGATATAAATGAAAATGAGAACAGAAAAACAATAGAGAAAATCAACAAAACCAAAAGCTGGTTCTAACCAGCTAGACTACCAAAGAAAAAAAGAGAGAAGATGCAAATAAATACAATCAGAAATGAAAGGGGGGAAGTTACAAATGACCTCACAGAAATAAAAAGAATCATAGGAGGATATTATGAGAAACTATATGCCAACAAACTAGACAACGTAGATGAAATGGATAAAGTTCTAGAAACGCACAACCAACCTACACCAATGTTACAAGAAATACAAGAACTTAACAAACCAATCACATTTAAGGAAATTGAATCCATCATCAAAAATCTCCCAGCAAAGAAAAGTCCAGGACCAGATGGCTTCACAGGTGAATTCTACCAAGCATTTCAAAAAGAAGTAACACCAATCCTGTTTAAACTCTTCCAAACAATTGAAGAGGAGGGAAAATTTCCCAACACATTTTATGAAGCCAACATCACCCTAATACCAAAGCCAGATAAAGATTCTACAAGAAAAGAAAATTATAGACCAATCTCTCTAATGAACATAGATGTAAAAATTCTCAACAAAATACTTGCAAATCAAATCCAACAGCATATCAAAAGACTTATACATCACGACCAAGTGGGATTTATTCCTGGTATGCAAGGCTGGTTCAACTTAAGAAAAGCAATCAATGTAATACACCACATTAACAAATTGAAGGAATAAAACCACATGATCATCTCAATTGATACAGAAAAGGCATTTGACAAAATCCAACATCCTTTTTTTGATAAAAACACTTCAAAAGATAGGAATAAAAGGAAAATTCCTCAATATGATAAAAGGCATATATGAAAAACCCACAGCCAACATCATACTCAATGGGGAAAGGGTGAAAGCTTTCCCCTTAAGATCAGGAACAAGACAAAGATGTCCACTGTCACCACTGTTATTCAATATTGTACTAGAAGTTCTAGCTAGGGCAATTAGACAAGAAAAAAAAAAAAAAAATTAAAGGCATCCAAATAGGAAAAGAGGAAGTAAAGCTCTCACTGTTTGCGGATGACATGATATTGTACTTAGAAAATCCTGAAGTATCCACGACAAAGCTACTTGAGCTAATAAATGAGTTCAGCGAAGTGGCAGATTACAAGATCAACATGCAAAAATCAGTAATGTTTTTGTACACTAGTACTGAACAACCTGAGGAGGAAATCAGGGGAAAAATTCCATTTTCAATAGCAACAAAAAGACTCAAATACCTAGGAGTTAATTTAACCAAAGAAGTACAGGACCTATATGCAGAAAACTACAAAACAATGGTTAAAGAAATTTAAAAAGACCTAAACAAATGGAAAGACATTCCGTGTTCATGGATTGCAAGAATAAATATCGTGAAGATGTCAATCTTATCCAAACAGATTTATAGATTCAATGCAATACCAACCAATATCCCAACAGCTTACTTCACAGAATTAGAGAAGGCAATTACCAAATTCATCTGGAACGTTAAGTACACCCGAATAACCAAAAGCATTCTAAAAGAAAAAAGCGACGTGGGAGGAATTTTACTGCCTCACCTTAAAACCTATTACAAAGCTACAGTGGTCAAAACCGCATGGTACTGGCTTAAAGACAGACACATCGATCAGTGAAATAGAACTGAGAACCCAGAACTAAACCCTTACCTATACAGTCAACTGGTTTTTGACAAACCTACGAAGTCCGTGCTAATGGGAAAAACAGTCTCTTCAACAAATGGTGTTGGGAGAACTGGACATCTATAACCAAAAGAATGAAAGAGGACCCCTATCTCACCCCCTATACAAGAATCAACTCAAAATGGACCAAAGATCTAAATATAAAAGCCAGGACCATAAAACTACTAGAAGAAAATGTAGGGAAACATCTTCAAGACCTTATAGTAGGTGGTGGTTTCTTGGACTTTACACCCAAAGCACGTGCAACAAAAGAAAAAATAGATAAATGGGACCTCCTCAAAATTAAACACTTTTGTACCTCACAGGACTTTGTCAAAAGGATGAAAAGGCAGCCAACTCAATGGGAAAAAATATTTGGAAATCACATGTCTGATAAGGGTTTAATATCCAGGATATATAAAGAGATGTTACAACTCAACAATAAAAAGACAAATGACCCAATTAAAAAATGGGCAAAAGACTTGAATAGACACTTCCCCAAAGAAGAAATACAAATGGCAAAAATGCTCAACATCACTCATGATTAGGGAAATGCAAATCAAAACTACAATGAGATATCATTTCACACCTATCAGAATGGCCACTATTAAAGAGACAGAGAACTACAAGTGTTGGAGAGGATGTGGAGATATAGGAACACTTCTTCACTGTTGGTGGGAATGCAGAATGGTACAGCCACTGTGGA
Organism: Cabassous unicinctus; assembly: GCA_029593785.1. Classification (NCBI taxonomy): domain Eukaryota; kingdom Metazoa; phylum Chordata; class Mammalia; order Cingulata; family Chlamyphoridae; genus Cabassous; species Cabassous unicinctus. The sequence goes on along the minus strand of JAQZBX010094130.1, from coordinate 9,173 downwards.
GGACTGTTTGGCAGTTCCTAAAGAAGTTGAGTATAGACTTGCCACATGACCTGGAAATACCACTACTAGGTATATACCCAGAGGAACTGAGAGCAGTGACACGAACAGACATCTGCACATCGATGTTCATAGCAACATTATTCACCATTGCCAAAAGCTGGAAACAACCCAGGTGTCCATCAACAGACGAATGGATAAACAAACTGTTGTCTATTTACACGATGGAATATTCTGCAGCTGTAAGAAGAAATGAAGTCGTAAAGCATATGACAACATGGATGAACCTGGAGGACATTATGGTGAGCGAAGCAAGCCAGACACAAAAGGACAAATACTGCATGAATGTGTTACTATGAACCAAATATATTGTGTAACATATTGTTTGATTAAAATTTTTTTTATATGTATCCAGTACATATACATTGAGAAATGTATATATTTATTCATCTGTGTTTACTTTTTAGTTTTTAATTGTTTATATTTTCAATTATTAAATGTACAAAATAAAGTCAGAAAAAAAAAAAAGAATGCAGAGCATTTTGGGCTGTAGTAATGTGTCGTATTAAAGGAGAGCTGAAGCAACACAGCTTAACTTTATTGAAATCCCTTGAAGAACATGGAAATTAATTCCCATATAATTCTGAAATGTGTTATTTTTATTTCCTAATGTGTTTCTAGTTCACTCTGTAAGTGCAACATAGTAGAAGTAAGCAGCAAATACAGATTACTAATTATTCATAAAATGAGTAATTCCTCAAGACAAAGAAGGAGACTCCATAATTTCAGGAATGAACTACTAGTCACTAGAGTGAAAGGAAACAGACTGATGCTTTAAAACTATAAAGGAGTATAGAAAACGTTTACATTTTACAGTCATGGTAACAACTTATTGCAAATGAGAATGGTATAGCTATTTGCACATTTCTACTATAGCCACATTAGTTTCTGTCCAGCTTAACATTTAATATTTTGGTTCTAGATAAGTAAAAGATACCTTAGTCAATTCTTAAACTATTTACATTTCATGAAGGTAAGAGCTGAATAAATTCGAAAATACTAATTAAAGCTACAATGCTTCAGGAAACTTAAAAGCTTTCCCTTTTACCAACTAGAAATTTAACTTTAGCCTTTTCTACTTTAATTTATTAACAATTTAAGAAATTAATTATATTAAGTTTAAAATTATTACTAATTCTTAAAAAATTCAAATAATAAAACAGATTTAGACATCAATAATGAAAATCTCTCTCTCTTATTTTACACCTTCATATTCCAACTCCCTAAAGACTAACTGCTGTAAACAGTTTGGTACATACCTTTCCACACTGTCTATGCATTTAGTTATATATGTGTGTGTGTTTATATATGTGTGTGGTAATTTTTAAAAATTAGATCAAACTATATAATACTGTAGATTTTCCTTTTTCTCTCTCTTCCTTTTTAAGGCTGTATAGCAACAATTTAAACATTCCTGTAATGATGTCCATTTATAACTTTTTGCTATTTTTTCGCTATTATTAATAATGCTATGGTACGTGTACCTCCTTGTACATATATACAAGAGCATTTGTGAGTATTTCTGTAGGATAGGTTCCTAGAGGTGAGATTGTTGGTCAAAGGTTATGTATATTTAAAACTTTGACAGAAAACTCCAAATTGTCCTCCAAAAATGTTGTACCAATTTATATTCCTACAATCAGTACATAAACATGCCTTTTCCCTATATCCCCCTATGGGATGTCAACATTTTAAATTTTTGTCAATCCAATGATTTAATAAAACTCACTTTAATCAGTATTACCTGAGTTTGAGTATCTTTTCCTTGTTATGGGTTTTCAGAACAACCATGCATAAAATACAGGATTCGCATACACCACTCCACCACCAACACCTTGCATTGGTGTGGAACATTTGTTACAATTGATGATTGCTATTAATTAAACTCCATGTAACCCTGTTTGCGTAGTGTAGTGCCACGGACTTTTCAAAAAATTAGAATTTTTTTTTTACCATATACACAAGCTAACATTTCCCCCTTTAATCATATTCAGGTATATATTTCAGTGCTATTAATTGCGTTCACAATGTTGTGCTACTCTCAATACTATCCATTACCAAAACATTTCCATCATTCCAAATAGGAACCCTGTATATTTTAAGCCTTAACTTCCCATTCTATATCTCTACCCTGTCCCTGGGTAACCTATATTCTTGATTATGACTCTGCATTTGCTTATTCTAATTGTTTCAAAGTAGTGAGATCATACAATATTTGTTCTTTTGTGTCTGGCTTATTGGATTCAATACAATGTCTTCAATTGTTCATCTGTGCTGCCGTATGTATCTGGACTTCATTCCTTTTCACAGCTGAATAATATTCCATTATATGTATATACCACATTTTATTTATCTAGTCATTGGTTGATGGATACTTGGGTTGTTTCCATCTTTTGGCAATTGTGAATAATGTCACTATGAACATCGGTGTGCCAATATGTTGGAGTACTGGCTTTCAATTTTTTGGGTGGGACTCCTGGGTCATATGGTGTTCTATACTTAGCTTTCTGAGGAACTGTAAACTTGAGTTTGAGTATCAAACTGTATTTCACAGTGGCTGCACCATTTTACATTGCCACCAGCAATGAATGAGTGTTTCTATTTCTTCAAATCCTTTCCAATACTTGTTATTGTTTTTTTTTTTTTAAGATTTATTTATCCCACCCCTCCTCCCCCACTGTCTGTTCTCTGTGTCCATTTGCTGTGAGTTCTTCTGTGTCTGCTTGTCTTCTCTTTAGGCAGCACCGGGAACTGATCCTGGGACCTTCTGAAGTGGGAGAGAGGCGCTCAATCTCTTGCGCCACCTCAGCTCCCTGGTCTGCTGTGTCTCTTTTTGTTATGTCATCTTGCTGCGCCAGTTCTGTGCGCAGGCCAGCACTCCTGCGCGGGCCAGCACTCCACACAGGTCAGCTTTCCTTCACTAGGAGGCCCCAGGAATCATCGAACCCTGGACCTCCTATATGGTAGATGGGGGCCCAATCGCTTGAGTCACATCCGCTTCCCTACTGATTTTTAATTTCCATTTGAATGGGTGTTAAATGGTATCTCATTGTGGTTTTTTAATGCATTTCCCTGATGGCTAATGATGTTGAGCATCTTTGCATATGCTTTCTAACCATCTGTATAGCTTCTTTGGAGAGATGTCTGTACAAGTCTTTTGCTCATTTTTCAAGTGGGTTGTTTGTCTTTTTGTTGTTAAGCTGAAGTATTTCTTTATATATAATAAACCTTTATTGGATATATGGTTTCCAAATATTTTCTCCCATTGTGTAGGTTGTTACTTTCATGATATGATAAAGTCCTTTGAGGAACAAAAGTTTTAAATTTTGATAAGTTCCAGTTTTTTTTGTTGTTGTTGTTTTTTGTTTTGGTTGCTGTTGCTTGTGCTTTGGGTGTAAAGTCTAAGAAAGTATTGCCTAACACAAGGTCCTGCAAATGCTTCCCTATGTTTTCTTCTAGGAGTTTGATAGTTTTACCTCTTATATTAAGGTCTTTAGTCCATTTTGAGTTGATTTTTGTATATGGTGTGAGGAAGAGGTCCTGTTTTTTTATTTTTATTTTTTTTAAAATGGAAATCTAGTTTTTCCAGCACCATTTGTGAAGAGACTAATACTTCCCAGTTTAGTTTTTCCCAACTTGTCAAAAACCAGGTGGCCATAAATCGTGAGGGTTTATTTCTAAGTCTCAATTCTATTCCACTGGTCTATATGTATGTCCTTGTGCCAATCCCATGCTGTTGTAATGAATGTAGTTTGTAATACGTTTAAAGATTGGGAATTTAGAGTCCTTGAACTTCATTCTTCATTTTTAAGATGGCTTTAGCTATTCGGGGCACTATATTAGTGAAGGTTCTCTAGGGAAACAGAACCAAGAGTAGCTATCTGTAAATAACATAAGATTCTATAAAATTGTCTAATGCAACTGTGGGGATGCACAAGTTCCAATTCTGTTGGGTAGGCTGCACACTGGAAATTCTAATGAAAGTTTTCAATGAATTCTCCAGGAGAAGGTGGCTAACTGAAGTAGAGATGGAAATTCTCTCTTCTGACACTGAAATCATCACTTCTTTTAAAGCCTCCAACTGACTGGATGATATGTCTCTCATTGCTGAAGACAATCTCCTCAGTTGATGGTAGAAGTAATTAGATGCAATCAACTTACTGAAATGTCCTCACAGTAACAATTAGGCCAGTGTTTGCTTGACCAAACAAGTGGGCACCAATCATAATACCTAACCATCACAGTTCACCCCTTGTCAACTTGGCAGCTATACATAATTACCTTAAGCCATACTTAATCTCTAAATAAAAAACAGTAACAAGCATATTGTTCACCTAACAATACTCAACTGTCCTATGTACAACCGTGAAAGCACTAACTCTCTCCAGAATAGGGTGCAAGTCCTTGGGTAATATCTGTTTTTTTTTAAGGAGGTACTGGGGATTGAACCCAGGACCTTGTACATGGGAAGCAGGTGCTCAACCACTGAGCTACATCCGCTTCCCAATAGTTAACTCTTAAACTTGATATCCTGTAACTTAAATACTACGACATGACACCAATACAACTTATGTCATATGATAAGGGGATAAGATAGGGAAGAAAACAAAGAATTACTTTATGTACATATACATATAACAAAACAAGGAACAAATATTCATAACCATTACAGTCCTTGTTTCTGTAAGTCATGTTGTCATAGTTTGTATTTATCACTACCTGCTTCTACTTCCCATTCCATGTTCCATTTACCCTCAGCAAGCACCTCAGCTGGCTGTGGTTCACTGCCTGGTGGAGTAACCCAAACATTCATTCCTGAAGTTGCTGGGCCACTGACAGTCATGCCTGGATTGAGTTGTTGCAGTTTTCCTTTGATTTTAATCACGGGGTATGGTGGTACCAAGAGATGCCCTAGAGGATCTCCTGTATCCCAGGCAACTCTTCTTTACCTCCACTGTGTAGTTGCAGTTCTTATATCCCCTTGACAGTCAGGATCAATCATCCCAGCTAATACAGTTTTTGCTTGTTGATTGAGAGGGATGAGGAGCCCAAAGTGGCCAGGTAGCTGTCTTAACTTCCAGTTCAACAGAATGGTAATTGTGTCTCCTGGTGGAAGTACTGTTCCTTTTGGAACTAAAACCTATGGTTGTTGGAATTTTGACCGAGATTGCACTGAATTTGTAAATTGCTTTCGGCAGTATTGACATCTAAACAATATTTAGTTTTCCAATCCATGAACACTGAATGTCCTTCCATTTATTTAGGTCTTTAATTTCTTTTAGCAATGTTTTCTAGTTTTCTGTGTAAAGCCCTTTACAGTCTTGGCTGGAAGTCTAAATTTGCAAAATAAATTAATCAACAAAGAAACAGCATTTAGAGTGAAGAACTAAGAGAATTACACAGACTACAGCTGGCTACTTAAAATCTCATCATTTCCAGGTTATGAAATGTGCTCCTTGAATCTATCACAACCAAAGTTTAAAATCTTATTAATATACCTCAGTCTGCCAAACCGGAGTAAAAAAATTTGCAATAAAATACATATTTCCATGAAGCAGTTATAAACAAAAACAGAAAAATTCAGGTCATAAAAAATCATGGATGGTAGCATAGGAAATAGGCATGTATAACTATAATAATAATAATGTAGGGGGCGGATGTGGCTCAAATGGTTGGGCGTCCGTCTGCCATATGGAGGGACCTGGGTTCAATCCCCGGGACCTCCCGGTAAAATAATAAAAAATATATAGAAGGCGCATGGGCTGCCAGGCTCTGTGCGCCGGTGAACTGCCAGGCCCCGGGAGCCATGCAGCAAGATGATGACGAAAAAGGAGAGAGACAAGACGAGATGCTCCGAAAGCTCCGAAAACCAGGAGCCGAGGTGGCGCAGATGGCAGAACACCTCTCTCCTACATCGGAGGTCTTCAGGATCGAATCCTGGTGAAGACTGGAGGAGGAGGATGAGAAGAGATGGCAGGAAACAGACACAGAGAATTGCCCAGCGAATGGACACAAAACAGCAAATGGGGAAGGGGGGGTTTAAAATGGATCAAATAAATAAATCTTTAAAAAAAAAAAAATGTAGTTATTGTGATTGAGTGTTAAATTAGTGAAGTGCTATCTGATGGCCAAGGTGAAAATAGAAAATGTGACTACACAAGGAAAGATGACTAATTTTCAAAAGTGATAAACTTCTTCCTGGTCCTAAACTGTAAAAACAAAAACAAAAACAAAAATCAGTGAGACATTACCTATGGAAGAGGAAAGAGCTTCAACTGACTTAAAATAGATAATCTTGCATACTTCTTTCCCTGCTATTTAAAAAATATCTTTTTACTATAGAGTGAAGAGAAACAATCATCTGAATTCCTTTCATCACTATACTCTTCATTATCTTTTAACTACCTTCATTTGAAAAACAAATAATAAAGAGAAAGTTAATTAAAATCTAGACTAAATTTTCCTGACTTTTCAGAAATTCCTCAAATAAGGGAAGGAAAGATAATTTTGGGTAAGTAGTTCTGAGTAAAAGACATTCACATGTGATTAAAGAATGGTGTTAGTTTATATTGAGGATTTGTTTCATTTTCCAATTTCTTAATTGTGCTTTCAAAGCCTTTCAATGATAATGACAGAACAGGTAGCTTCAACAGCCTTACCAATTCTCAGAGCATCCCTAAAAAGCATCAGATGCTGTTGGGGATTGAATCATATCCCCCACAAAAGGCATGTTCACGTCTCAACCTCTGGTCCTGTGAGTATGAACCCATTTGTAAATAGGATATTGGAATATCTTATTAGTTTAAGGTGTACCCAAATGAAATGAGGGTGGGCCTTAATCCAATATGGTTGAAATCCTTATAAGCAAAGAAAATTGGACATGGAAAAAGAAGCCATAGGGAACAGCTAGAATTTGGAAGTCAAGAGACCCTGGAGGAGAAAGGAGATGCTGCCATGTGCATTGTCACATGACAGAAAGGCCAAGGACCAAGGATTGCCCGAAGCCAACCCCAGAATGCCATAGACTTTGAGGGAGAAAGCATCACCTTCCTGATGTCTTGATTTTGTACTTCTCTGAGCCTCAAAACTGTGAGCCAATAAATTCCCAATGTTTAAGCCACACCATTGTAGGGTATTTGTTTTAGCAGCTGGGAAACTAAGAGAGATTTTGGTATGGGAAAGTAGGGTGCTGCTAAACAAAAAAAGCTGTTAATGGTTTGAAGATAATTTAGGGGGAGACATCTAAAATACAGAAAATTTACTACATTTAAAAACTGAGCAAGACACTCATTAATTGATTTTAGTGGAGGAAGACTTCAGTTTTCTGGGAGTATAGAAAATGAACACACCATCATTTTCTTCTTAGGGATTTCTTCCAAAAATAAAAAAATGAAAAAGATCATTGGTGGTTTCTAAGAAGGAAAACTCCAAATCAATATTTTCTAAAAAACTAAATGGAGGAGTTTTCATCACAAGTTAGTAAGGTACTGTTGGGGTACTGTGGCCCTTTAATGAGATCAACTTCCAAAGTAATAAATTAGGGATTATTGTAGAGAGACAGTATTAGACAAAACATTGCAGTAATAGCTAATCTATGTCTAGATTTATAATAATTAGGTGGTAATAAAATATGCATGGATATGTTAAGTGAAAGTAGGTTAAAGTAGGGCTAAGAGTTGAGGTCTCTGTGTCTAAATTTACAAGATTATAATGAGACAAACTTAACTGACAAATATATGTCACTAAGTTTCACCAAGTTTGAGTTTGTAAAGATAAGAGCCTCAAATTAAAATTAAATACTTATCTTTAAGGGATAGCTGATTTAAGAAATTTAAACAAGTATTTTCTTTTTAGGAAAAAAAAAAAAACCCACCAAAGATATTGTCAGTAAACACATACACACACACACACACACACACACACACGAAAAAGCCAATACAGACACACTATCCATAAGTACATCAAGAACACTTTTTTTTCACCTTGCATCACCCCCAACTCTATGAACACTACTGAATGTATTTACTGCCAAAGTTCCCCAAATGCAACTCCCATATATAAATCAAAGGCTTCTTTGCCCAGTTACGATAACTGCAACTCTAAATAATTTTCTAAAGAATTACAGAGAATTAAACAACTTCCCCTAAACAGTAACCTTTCACCTAACTTTTACCAAATTGGACATAGACTATTAACTTTTCAAACTCAGATATGATTAATCTCAACTCAAAGCTATCCATAATATTTTGAATGTGAATCTATTGAAAGGACAAATTCTCTGCAGGAATGGAACCAATCTGGGTAAAGCTAAAGTTAAAATACACCTGCTCTTAACAAGATAAAAAATATACACATCCTTCAGGTAGATGCCCCCTCCTACAGAGGACCAGGTATGGCTGGCACTCTGTGTGCCTTTGCCCCAGAGAAGCAGGGTTATACATGCACTATAGCTGAGTGCTGTTTTCTGGAGTTTTTCTTATAAAAATATGATGTTGGTATCAAAGCTAGATAAACTAAAAATATCTCCTCTAGGCCTACATTCTTCCTAACTTCCTTTCTATATATCAATTAGACTGTGTGTGAACTTGTTTCCATCACGTGAGTCAGTCTGGATAGGAAACTCGGCCACTGAAGTACGTATGTGGCCGTGATGATCTGGACAAAAGGAAGATGGTGTACCTCACTGACTATCCACACTTGCCTACAGACACACACACAGTCTTTGAGGAGACGACTAGGCAAGCACTTGCTGTCTGATCTAGGCACTTGGGTATCACAAACATATAAATTACTTGAGAAAATACCTTCAGAGGGAAAGCAGTACTGAATTAGGGAGAAAAAATCTTGTATTTTTAAGAAAAGATAATGGGTATTCATTATTCAACTTTATAACTACTTCATTTAGCAATAGGTTTCTCCATAATATACTCTTAAGCAGAAAGTTTTTCAAATACATCTAAAATATTTTGATTTATAATTTTTTTCCATAAACAAACCTGTTATCTAAAGAAACATGCTTTAAAGAAACTCCTGTATTGCTTATTAGGCAAATACTTTGTCAATATTACATAACTAATAGTTTTATATCCATCAAAAGCATTAAGCTCCAGGATCTC
>JAQZBX010094129.1:0-12064 GCA_029593785.1 Cabassous unicinctus | reverse complement strand
CAAACAAACAAACAAACAAAAAAAAACATAGAGTTAGAGATTTGGAGAAGATTCTTGCAATGAAGGCTATTAGGAAGGGTAAAGTAAAGGGTAAGAAGAAAGATAATAGAACCTGATGACAACAGAGAGCCGAAGGACAAAATGGTTGAAGTAAGTAATGCCTTGAGAGTAATAGCATTGAATGCTAATGGATTTAACTCTTCAATCAAAAGACATAGACTGATAGAATGGATAAAAACATATGAGTCATCTATATATTGTCTACAAGATACCCACCTCAGATGTGAGGACACCCAGGTTAAAAGTGAAAGGTTGGAAAATACATTCCATGCAAAAGTAGTAACCAAAAAGAGATGGAGTAGCAATATTAATGTTGGACAAAATAGATTTCAAATGCAAAACTTTTATAAGGAATGAAGATGGTCAATATATATTAATAAAAGTGGAAATTCACCAATAAGATGTAACTATACTAAATATATACACACCTAACCTGAGTGCCCCAAGATAAATGAGACATACTGGCAAAACTGAAGGATGAAATAGATGTCACTACAGTTATAGTTGGAAACTTCAATAGGCCACTCTCAATATTGGATAGAACACTTGGACAGAGGATAAAGAAACAGGGAGATTGATTAATATGATTCATGAACTAGACCTAACAGACCTCTGTAGAGTAATGCACCCCAAAAATCAACTGACAATAGATGTGTCTTTTCTGAATTCTCAATTCATTTTCTCAATATATCTGTCTTTATATCAATACCACACTGTTTTTTTTTACCACTGTACCTTTGTAATATTCTTTAACATCATGATATGTTGGTCCTTCAAATTTGTCCTTTTTCAAGATGTTATAGGCTATTTGGTGTCCTCTACCCATTCAAATTTTTTTTTGATTAATTGGCTTTTCTATTTTTGCAAATAGGCTGTTGAAATTTTGATTGGGATTGCATTGAATTTGCAAATCAATTCGGGTAAAATTGACATCTTAACAATACTTAGTCTTCCAGTCCATGAATATGAAATGTCTTTCTATTTATCTAGGTCTTCTTTGATTTTTTTAAGCAGTGTTATTTGGTTTTCTGTGTAGAAGTCATTTACATCTCTGGTAAAATTTATTCCTAATTTTTAAATTCTCTTAGAAATGATTTGTATTAGTTAGCCAAATGAGTGCTGATGCAAAATACCATAAATCTGTTGGCTTTTATACAAGATATTTATTTGGGGTAGTAGCTGATAGTTATCAGGCCATGAAGTGTAAGTTACCTTGCTCACCAAAATTTATTGCCATGTGTTAGAGCAATTTGATTGTCTGTGAGGGTTCAGATTTCCTGGGTTCCTCTCTTCCTGGGGCTTCCTTCTTTTCTGGCTCAGCTCCTCTGGCATCTCCACAAGGCCAGCTGTAGACTATCAGGTGAATAGCTTGTTTCTCTTTCCATGGCATTTTCTCTTTCCTCACGACTAAGCTCCTCTGTGTGCTTACTTCCCAGTGCTCCAGCACAAAACTCCATCCTCCCTTCTCTGTGGTGTGTTTTCTCCTCAAGGGGACAGGGGATCAATGTTCTACTGATGTGGCTCAATCAAAGCATTAATCATTATTTAATCAATTAAAAGCAAACCTCTGAATCCAATATAATCTCATATGTCCAGAGGAAAAGACCAGTTAACAAACAATCCAATATCTGTTTTTGGAATTCATAAATAATGCCAAACTACTACACCATTGTAAAAGGAATTTTCTCTATACTCTCTCATCAGATTACTTTTTACTAGTGCATAGAAACACAACTGATTTTTTATACTAATCTTGTATCCTGAAAATTTCCTAAGCTTGTATTTTAGATTTAATATTTTTGTTTCAGATTTTGTGTTCTTCCTATATATAAGATCATGTTATCTGAAAATAGCAAATATTTTAGTTCTACCGTTCTGATTAGGAGGTCTTTTATTACTCTTTCTCTACTAATTGCTCAATTTAGAATTTCTAGAATATTATTGAATAGCCATGGTGACAGTGGGAATTCTTGTCTTGTTCCGAATCTTAGCAGCAAATCTTCAGTCTTTCATCATTGAAAACAATGTTAGTGGTGGGGTTTTTCATATTTGCCCTTTCTTATGTTGAGAAAGTTTACTTACATTCCTATCTACCTCTATGTTCCAATGAAGAAAGGATGCAGGATTTTGGCAAATTCATTTTCTACAGCAATTGAGATGATTGTTTGATTTTTCTCTTTTTAAGGTGGTGTATTACATTAATAAATTTTATTTTTTTTAGCCACACTTGTATACTTTGCATAATACCCACTTGATCATTGTGTATAATTCTTTTATCATGCTGTTCGATTCTATTTGATAGTATTTTGTTGAGGATTTTTACATCTATATACATTAGAGAGATTGGTCTATAATTTTCTTTTCTTGTGTCCTTATCTGCCTTTAGTATTTACATTGATGATGGATTTATGGGATGAATTAGGTAACATTCCCTTCTCGTCAATTTTTTGGAAGAGTTTGAGTAGGATTGTCATGGATTTTTCTCAGAATGATTTTTAGAATTAACCTAAGAAGGCATCTGGTTCTAACATTTCTATAGGAGGTTTTGATGAGTGATTAAATCTCTTGTGATTGGTTTGTTGAGATCTTCTATTTCTTCTATTTTCAATGTAGGTTTTTCTTGTGATTTTAGGAAATTTTCCCTTTCATCTAAGTTATCTAGTTTGTTGTTGTACAGTTGTTAAAGTATACTTTTATGATCTTTTTGTTTAGTTTAGTTTTAGTTTTTGTTTTTCTCTTTAAAAGATACTTAGATTACATAAATGTTACACAAAAAACATAGGGATTCCCATAAACCCCACTTTCCACACCTCCCACAACCTCCCAAATAAACATCCTTCATTAGTGTGGCACATTAATTGCAACTGATAAACACATCCTGGGACTTTGCCATCAAGCATGTTTCATAGTTCACATTGTATAACACACAGTCTCCCACACAGTTCTGCATGTTATATGATGATATAAAATGGCCTATATCTGTCATTGCAATGTCACTCAGGACAATTCCCCAGTCCTGAAAAAGCCCCTGTATTACAACTGCTTTTCCCTCTCCCTGCCCTCAGAGTCTCCAGTGGCCACTGGCACCACATCAGTGTTGTAATTTCTTCTCTGGGTCCAGTAGTAATGTCCCACTGCCACTTCTGATTTCATTGATCTGTATTTTCTTTCTTTTTTCTTTGTTGGTATAGAAAAAGGTTTGCCAATTTTGCTTACCTTCTCAAAGAATCAACTTTTGATTTTGTTGCTTCTCTCTATTGTTTTGTTGCTGTTGTTCCTAATTTAATTTATTTCTGCTCTAGCTTTTGTTATTATTTTCCCTCTGCAAGCTTTGGAATTAGTTTGTGATTTCTTTTTTCTAGTTCCTCCAGGTTTGTAGTTTGTAGTTTGGCCTTTGATTTTAGATTTTTCTCCCTTTTTAATGTAGGTATTCACAGCTGTTAATTCCCTGCTCACTACTGCCTTTGTCAAATCCCATATATTTTCAAATGTTGTTTTCTCATTTTCACTCTTCTTAAGATATTTACTGATTTCTCTTGCTGTTTCTTCCTTGAATTGCTGATTGTTTAAGTGTATATTGTTTAACTTTCATAACTATTTTTAATTTTCAAGTCCTCCATCTGTTACTGATTTCTACTTTAATTCCATTATGATGAGAAAATGCTTAGTATAATTTCAATGTTTTTCAATTTTTTGAGACCTTTTTTGTGACCCAACATTCGGTCTTCTTGGAGAATGATGCATGAAAATTGAGAAGAAATTAGTATATCCCGCTATTTTGTGGTGCATTATTCTGTACATTTATATGAGGTTTACTTCATTTATCACATTATTTAATTTCTCTATTTTCTTATTGATCTTTTGGATAAATATTCTATATATTTATGTGAGCTATGTACTGAAGTCTCCGTCTATGATTGTAGAAATGTCCATTTCTTCCTTCAGTTTTGACCATGTTTGCCGCTTATATTTTTGGACACCCTGATTATGTGCATAAATATTTTTCATTACTATTTCTTCTGGTGGATTGGAACTTTTATTAATATATAATGTCCTTATTTCTCTCATAACAGATTTATGTTTAAGTTCTATTTTTCATGATATTAATATAGCTACCCTGGCTTTTTCTTTGCTACTGTTTGCATGGAACACCTTTTTCCAGCCTGTCACTTTCATCCTATTCATATCCTTGTGTCTAAGGTACATTGTTTGTAGACAGCATATATGTGGTGTTTTTTGTTTTTTTTTTTTAAATCCATTCTATCAGTCTGTAACTTTTTATTGGGGGAGCATAATCCATTTACATTCCATGTTACTACTCTAAATGCAGTACTTATTTCATATTTTTAATGCTTTGGCTTTTTACTGATAATCTTCATTTTTATTCTCTCCTCTAAGCATCTCCCTCCTGTCTTTTCCTTTCAGTCTGCAGTAATCTCTTTAGTATTTCTTATACAGCCAGTCCTTGCTAATGAACTTTCAAACTTTCTATTTATCTGTCAATTTCTCAAAACTCCTTCATTTTTTAAGGACAGTTTTGTTGGATAGAAAATTCTTGTCTAGCAGTTTTTCTCTTCAGTACCTTAAATATTTCATAGTACTGAATTCTCACTCATTGGTTTCTGATGAGAAATCAGCACTTATTCTTTTTGTGTATTTTTTGTATGTGATGAATTGCTTTTTTCTTGCTGCTTTCAGAATACTCTATCTTTGGCATTTGATAATCTGAGTAGTACATGTCTTGGACTAAGTCTGTTTAGATTTATTCTGTTTGGAGTATGTTGTGCTTCTTGAAAATGGATATCTATATCTTTTAAAAGAGTTGGGGAATTTTAAACCATTATTTTCTCAAATACCCTTTCTGCTCCTTTTCCCTTCTTGTCTCCTGGGACATTCATGATGCATGTTTGTTTTGTTTGTTTTGTGCTGTCATTTAGTTCCTGAGACTCTGCTCAATTTTTTTTCCATTCTTTTCTGCGTCTGTTTTTCTCTTTTCTTTCAGATGCCATGTCTTGTAGCTCACTCATTGTTTCTTCTGTTTCTTCAAAGCAGCTGTTGTATGCCTCTAGTGTATTTTTAATTTCATCCCACGCCTTTTATTCTTGTAACATCTGTTTATTTCTTTACATGTGTTCAAATTCTTCTTTATGCTCACCCAGTGTCTTCTAAATATCCTTAATCTCTTTAGCCACCTCCTTGAATTGATAAGGAGATTTGCTTGAATATCTTTGATTAGTTGTTTCAAATCCTTTATCTTTCCTGGAGGTTTAATTTGTTCCTTTGCCTTGGCTATATCTTCCTGTTTCTTAGTATGGCTGTCATTTAGGCAGTTGATTTTCTTGATGTGTTTAATCAGGAAACCAATTTCTCTTTCTTGCCTCTGATGATTGGTGTGCTCTTTTCCACTTCTGGAGCCCATAAGGTAGGTAGGCAGAATAAACACTTAGGCAGAGAGGGAAGCTTGTTCATACCAGCACAGCCACAGTCTGCTCCAGACAAACAGGCAAGCAAACCTGGCTGTTCTTTATTTGCAGGGTAATTTATACACCACTGCTTTCACTTAAATGTTACATAGAAGGAACACAAAATCAACTTCTCAGAATCATTTCTGCTGTGCTTTGGGAGTTTGTGTACTGAGACAAAGGGCTCTGTGAGCTAATAGCTGATTCAACAGTTGGACTGCTGCTAAGGCAGTTGGGCCACTGCCAAGGTTTTAACCCTCACAGTTTAATGCTTACTGGCTGCTGCCTGAGTCTTAACCCTTACAATTGACGTTACAGTAAAGTTCCTCTTTGACACTTGGTTCAAATTATTTTAGACCTTTAGAATAGCTTCTGATTAACTGAGGAGACATTTTTCTGCTCTCATTCATCTGATTCTTGCTCTGCATCTAAGGTACAATATTCGTAAATGCAGTTTATGTGTGATCATTTCATACCCAGGGAAAAGTTTCCTTGATCTGTCCTTTGTTGTTGTTGTTAATGTTGTTTTGATCTGCCTCTCTATATTTTTAACACTCATTTCTTTATCTCTAGGTGCTTTTACCTGAAGGGCTAATTTTGGTAGGAGTGTCCTTACAGAGACTACCTTCTCAAGTCAGTTTTTTCCCAGTCAAATGTGGACCTGGGACCCACAAATGAGATGCATATCATTTCAAAGGGTCTTGGGGAGACCTAAAAGTCTGCCAATCTTCTCTTGACAGATTTCCAAATCTGTGATTTCCTGACATGCCAAGCAGATAGCCCTCTTCAGCCAGCTGTTCCCCACATTCCTAATGTGGTACTGTGCCTTTAATTCTTAACTGACTCCACCCACGCTGGAGGCATGTTTGAGTCACACTCTGCCTTGGCTGCTGTGGGTTGAAACTACACTTGTCCCAGACTCTGTGATCTGAATTCTTAAATCAGCTGCCACAACCTATGCTGTGCTTTACCTCCTCTTTTTTGGATAAGAACCACCTTATAAGAAGCTGTTTCCTGCTGCCCCAAGAAGGCACTGTGTCAGTCCCTCCTCTGCCAGAGGTGAGGTTGAAAGAGATGCATCTGATTGCTTCCTGTCCTGAGCATGTCGACACTGTTCCCCACAGGCCTGAGAAATTACAGTGTCTGTACATTAGCTCTACTTCTTCTCCTGCATGTGCTAGAGTTGGAACAGAGGCTGACAATTTTTTTTTTTTTTTTGCTGAGCATGTTGAAACTGTTCCATTGCCCTGAGAAGCTAATGAAACTCCACCCCACTTCCTCCCTTCACAGAACCAGGGTTGAAACCACATCAGCTGGCTGATTTCTGTCTTGGGAAGGTTGAAACTGTATCTTTTCTTAGAGCTGAAATCCAGCATTCTGAATTCTCTAATCAATAACCACAGTCGTGCTCAGCCTCATCCCCCACTTTTCTTGGAGAAAACAAGTTCAGCAAAACTTGTCTCCATAGCCCCAAGGTATTACTGTGCCTCTAAATCAACCCAGTTTCCTCTCTTGCCATGACTCAGGTTACATATTAAAACAGATGCTGCTGGTTAGCCTCTGTCTTGGGCAGGTTTAAACTATAACTGTGCTCTGGACTGGAAAACAACTAACAGGATTTGCTAATAAATAGCCTGTAGTTGGTGCCCACGCATGCCCCTTTCCATGTTTTTGAAAAAGTGGGCTTCAATTTCCAGGCAGGGAGTGGCATCTGAGGCAGACTGCCATGGCAGTGGGGGATGGGTACTGCCTCTGCAGTGTGGAAGGACCTACTCACAAATCTTTATCACAGTTTGTCAGTCTCTCTCTTTTACTCTTCCCTGGTACGGGGTACAGTATTATTCTGGTCTCCAGAGCCTCAAAACAGTTGATTTAGACATTTCCTGACAAATTGCTAGTGGCCCTGAAGGAGGACATGCAAACTGAATCCTACACCTCCCTTCTCTACCATCTTGGAATTCCTTTCCTCTCACTGCATTTTTAAGGTACAGAACTAGAATCCCAGAAAAAAATATTATGCTGGTAAATGTGATAAGATACAAAAAGGAGATAGTTGAAGCAACCACACTGGAAAAAATTTAAAAGGGAATATAGAAATTCCACTTCTACTTAGAATGCAGAATTCTGAACAAAATATTGTACTAAATCTAAAATTTTTTAAAAGCCATATAATCTAAAAAGACATATCTTTTCATGAGACCACCAGGAATTTAAAATTGCAAAAATTCAAGTAATTTGAATTTCAAAGATGTACCCAACCTTCAAAAAGGAGATGTGACAAAGTGTTTCAACTTTGTCAGAGGGTGGAGAAAGATTTGGCCGTGGAATAAACAGTTAATAAGAAATCAGTTAAATTATAAAGAATTGTTAAAGCCAAGCATGGCCTAGAGTGTCATTTGGAAAAGAAGAAAAACCTAGAATCAAGGTGTTTGCATTCATTCCCAAAGTCTTCTCTGAAGGTCTTTACCAGGTGATCATGAGGAAGATTGGGAGTTAGCTTGGAGATACTCAGACAAGGTGATGCAACCCTTAAAATATCAAACATCCTCTTCTCTAACCAAACTATGGACTGCTATTACTTTGCCAACTGCACCTTTATTCTTACATTAGTCTGCCCTAACATTAGGTAAGATTTATTGTCACGCTTAATCATAGAATTTCTCTTGCTTTATGAAAGCATCCAATATATGAGAATTTCCTTCCTTATACTTTACCCTTCTATATCTAACCAGGGCCTAAATCTTGCCATACTTTCTTTATAACACCCTCTTACTTAGAAACTGTACATTTCTTCATGGCATGTGTTCTTCCTCAAAGCATTTAGTAATAAAGTCAACTTGTTGAACCACAGGTATTCTGAATGGTCTTTGACTAAAGAGCATTGACAATTACTGACTTAAAATACCTAACAGAGAGGATAAACAACATGCACAGATACATGGGAAATTTCAACAGAGACAGGTATTATAAGTTTGAACCACTCTGTTTGGGAAGCCCTTTCTTATATCACCTATACTGTATCTGACCAATACAGCTTAATCATATCACCTGCTAAAACACTCTTTCCTTTAAGAATTCTTTCTTTCTGTAAATAGAAATATACATTTATGTTTGAGAACATTTAGCAGCTATCTCCAAAATTTCACTGTTTCTATTAAATGCTTTAGTGAAGTCTGCCAGTAACATACCCCTCTCAAAAACCCCTGTATTTGTTAATACTTTTTAATATAATAAAGTAATGTACTACATTTTTCAACTCTGATAACTCTGATAACAATAGTAAAATTTTGTATAAAAATATCATATAATAAAATAGTAATGAAGAATTTGAGCTCTAATGTCAGACTGTCTGGGTTCTAAATTGAGCTTATTCTTTAACCTATTGCCTGACCATGAACAAGCTATGAAAACTTTGTGGGTCAATGTTCATCACCTCTAAAATTCAGCCATTCAAATACACTCACGAAGACATTCTTCTGTGTGCTTAGGAAATATCATTGAACATAATTGGCAAAAATAGTGCACTCATAGATCTGTCATTGTAGGGAAAAGCAGAAAAGATATAAAAGACATAAGAAAAATACATAGAATGTTAGATGGGGTAACTGCTATGGAAAACAAAAGCAGCATTGATGAGGGATGGAGCAGGTATGATTTTAAAGAGGGTGCAAGCAGTGGTCTTAAGAGGAAGAGAATGATGGAAGACCCATGCAGTTATCTGGGAAATGAGAAGCTCAGGAAGAAAAAATGGAGGTACAAATATTCCAGACAGCATCAGCACTAATCTGAATAAGGAAGGGAGAGGAGGTCAGCGTGGCCATTCCAAAATGATCATGAGAGGCACAATGATAATGGATGAGTTCATAGAAATGAGCAGGGGCAAGGTCATGTTTGGCCTTTATGATCTTGTAAATTTCTGATTTTTGCCCTTAATGTCATGGAAAGTCTTGTAGGTTTTGTGAAGAAAAGTGACATAAGACAGCTTACATTTTAACAGTATCACTCTGGCCTCAACATTGAAATAGACTCAAGGGGTAAAAGGTAGAAATCAGGGAGACAATCTAGAAGGATGTGGCAATAATTTAAAGATTGAGATGATGGGTCTTTTCGCCATGGTAGTAGCCGAAGAGATGTTGAGAAATAGTCACATTCTAAATATATTCTTCCAAGAGAATCAATAGGATATACCCATAGACATGATGTGATGTGTGTGACATAGAGAAAATGCAAGGTTGAGTCTTAAGGTTTGGCCTGAACAAATAAGAAGATAGTTTTCCATTACTTGAGATTAAATTTTAGATAATATATGTATCTACGTGAGTATTATCCTGTGAAGATAAACTATGTTAATTATATACCTAAATACCTTTGAATAGTGTCTGGCACTCATGTGCTCAGGAAATATAATCTACTTTTACTGTTATTATATAACATTAATTAACTGTGAATAAAAACTATTATTCATATATGTTCTATTCCCGTCTTAATTTCTTTGTCATTTATCAAGTAGTTCAACCTTTTTATATATAAATTTTTGATATATCATCACAAGCAAAAGGATTTTGTCTTAAGAATACTTCAGACCACATCTTACATAAAATACGATATGCACTGATACGAGTAGGGAAAATAGAGGGACAATGCAAATATTTAAGTGTTTTCAAATTGCCCAAAGTTTATATTACATTCATTTAACAACACCATAAATGCTCTATAAAATATATTATTAAAAGACAAGGGAGTCTGAATTTAATTAAAATATAAGCAATTTCTGAACTTATTACTGTCTGAAAAATTAGAGAATCTGTTGAGCATCATTGCCAGCACAAACCAGCAGGGTACATTTTCTAAATTATAAAAATGCATATAAAAGAAACAAGTCCAGCACAGATTATAATAAAGAACAGAAAATATAAAAGGCTTAAAAATATAGGAATAGACACAATGCATGTGTAAGAGTAATTTTTAATTAAAGAATATTGTTAAAAATTGCTTATCAAAGACATCTAATTGCAAAAAACAAAAAGGAATTTTTATAAGTATAAACTCTAGACAACATAGAGTTCAGAGTAAAACTAAGTGTTACTATAGTAATTTATATGGATATTATATATGGTAGTCAAAATTTTAGGTAAATTCAGTGCATAAAGGTAATAATGCATATTTTAATTATTTGAATAACCTTATTAACAGTGATTAGCTTGTGAGAATTTGTTAAAATTTAACCCTAAACCAGAGTTTGAACTTTATTTTAATGTTTCCAAAATCATTTAAGCAAATGAAAAAATATTCTACAAAGAATACTTTGACAAAAATTTAAAAGGATAAAAAAACAAACCACATGAAGGGAAAATATATGTAATAACCATTGCTTATGTGTAAGTAAAAATAATCAGATATAGGAAAATGAAAAATTATACTTTCTTAAATATACATTGAATAGTTGAAAATTAAAACTGCAGGTCCAGATTATGTCAAGGTACTTTTTAAAGGAAATAATAGCAGCTACCTGGCTTTGTAAATTTTCTCCATTAAAATTCTTAAAACAGATGAAAGAAAAATTTAACTGAAAATTTATCTTTCTTTAAAGGACATAAACTTATAAAAACCAAGAGAAAGGAAATAATTTATTTAGTCATACTAAAATTAAACATAAAAATAGTAAATACTGAAACTTATTAATGCATCACAGAATGGTAGGGTTTTCAACTGGTAGGCAGGTCGGTAAAAAAAAAGTATAATTTCATGCAGCTATTTAACCATATGAATTTATAAAACTTCAATTCTTTAGGCATTATAAGATGAGATAATTTCTCTGATGAACCCAGAAAACATTCATCTTGCAAGTTTTTATGAAAAAGAAATTACCAAAGCTTATACCGATGAATGGGAAAAAAAATAGCTGCAAATTAGAAACAGAAAATGAATAAATTTTTGTAAATATGCAACATATACACATATATATAAGATTAGTCTTGAAGACCATGAACAAAACTCTCAAAAATGGTTAGGACATTTCTATTTTGTTCAATAATCTAAAATACTTATCAAATTTCCTTCAAAGTTCATGTAGTTCTTCTATAAGTTAATTATATCACAATATTTTACTTTCCCCTAAAATCAAATATTGAAGCTCTCTTTTTCTATTTGGCTGTATGTTTATGAATAAGATTAGGCAAAAATATTTGTAAAATACCGGTGAATATTTTCATAACAAAAGCTATTTTGAAATTAAAATTTTGAAAGAATATAAGCATTCTCATGATCCTGGTCAAAAATCTTTTGTTCTGCATTCAATTATTTCCATTTATCATCTGATTTAATATTTAAGGAAACTCTATGGCTTTAGAATTATTTTCCTTGTACAGTTGAGAAGACTAGAATTAAAGTTTCAGTGACTAAGAATATACAGTGAAAAAGTTGGCAGTTCTAAATTCTAAACCCTGGATTTTTCGGTCCAAAGAAGCACTCTTTAAGACTGTGCTATATTAGTTCTCTACAGAAAAGATAACTTCAGAAAGTGCTTTTCATAATAAAATTCT
>JAQZBX010094128.1:0-12072 GCA_029593785.1 Cabassous unicinctus | reverse complement strand
AAAAAGGACTGCAATTAACAGTACAAATATGAGAATATTTCTAATGAACTATAACAAACATATAATGCTAATACACGGTATTGTTAATAGGATGGTTTGTGAGAAAAATACACCAAATATAAGCTATGGACTATAGATAGGAGTAACATTATGGCTTTGTTCTTTCATCAGTGCTATGGTAATTTAAATATACAATCATCCTGAAATAGATGTTTTGTATGGTGTAAGATAAAGGTCAATTTTCAATTATTTTCATGTTAAGATACAATTCATCCAGAACACTTTATTGAAAATAACATCCTTTCCCTGATACTCTAAAGTAACTTTTGTGCCATAAATCAACTTTCTACATATGTGTATGTGTGCTTATTTCATTGGTCTTTTTGACATCCATGGTGAAAATTTCATCCTGTATTAATTCAAGTGTCTTTACAATAGTTCTTACCTTCTGATAGACTAAATATTTATACGTGTTATTTTTCAAGTATCTGTGTGATGGCTAAATTCATGTATCAACTTAGCTAGGTTATGCTATCCAGTTGTTTGGTCAAGAAAGCACTGGCCTGATTGTTATTGCAAGAGTATTTCATGGATTTAAAACATTAGCCAGTTGATTGCATCTATGACTGATAACATCTACAATCAACAAAGGAAATTGCCTCTGGCAATGAAAGATGTCTCATCCAATCAATTGGAGGTCTTAAAGGGAGAATTGTGATTCAACAGTCAGAAAGAAGAATTTCTATCTCTACTTCATCAAGCCAGCTTCTCCTGGGGAATTCATTGAAACCTTCTTCAGAGTTCCCAGCTTGAGGCCTACCCTGTGGAATTAGAACTTGACAATCCTTACAATAGTGTGAGCCAATTCCTATAATAAATCTTATGTTATATCCTGTCCATTCTGTTTCCCTGGAGAATGATGACTGTGATGGTTAAGTTCATGAATCAGCTTAGCCAGGATATTGTGTCCAGTTGTTTGGTCAAGCACACAGGGCCTCATTGTTACTGTGAGAATATTTTGTGGATTTAAATCCTTAGTCAGTTTATTGCATCTATGGATGACTATATCTACAATTAAATGAGGAAAGGGCCTTCAGCAAGTCTTATCCAATCATTTATAAGCTTTAAAAGGAGAAGTGATGATTTTAGCATTGAGAAGGGAGAATTTCCATCTCTACTTTGCCCAGCCATCTTCTCCTGGGGAATTCATTGAAACCCTTCATCAGAGTTCCAAGCCTACAGCCTGCCCTGTGAAATTTGGACTTCCTCATTCCCACAGTCATGTGAACCAATTCCTGTGAAAAATCTCATAATATTTGCTATATCCTGTAGGTTCTGTATGTGTGTGTGTGTGTGTGTGTGTGTGTGTGTGTATGTATTAGTCAGCCAAAGTGGTGCTGATGCAAAATACCAGAAATCGGTTGGTTTTTATAAGGGTATTTATTTACGCTAGAAGCTTACAGTTACCAGGCCATAAAGCGTAAACTACTTCCCTCACCAAAGTCTGTTGCCACGTGTTGGAGCAAGATGACTGCCAACATTTAGCCTTCCTCTTCCTCTTAAGATTCCATGGTCAGGCTCTTTAGGCTTTGTCTTTCTTCCCGGGGCTTGATTCTCTCTGGGCTCAGCTGCTTTGTTTTCTCCACAAGGCCAGCTGTGGATTATCAGGCGAGCAGTTCATTTCTTTTCCTGAGGCCTTCTCTCCTTCATCATGACCAAGCTCTCCTGTATGCTTACTTTCCAGGGCTCCAGCTCACAAACTTTTCTTTGTTGCATTTCTCTGTGACCCAGTCAAAGCCTTAATCATTATTTAATCAAGTAAACCTCTGAATCCAATATAATCTAATATGGCCAGAGGAAAAGACCATTTCACAAACATAATCCAATATCTATTTTTGGAATTCATAAATAATGCCAAACTGCTACTATATATATATATATATATATATCCTGTCAGTTCTGTTTCCCTAGAGAACCCTCTTTAAGACAACCCCCACACCCCTTTCCTTCCAGACCTATAACTAGACTAAAGTCTCAATAGGCCCCGAAATATGAGGTACAAAGTGTGACCCATGAGGAAGTGTGTTATACTCCAAAAGAACTTCATGATTTTTCCAATTTATATAGACAGAAATCAGAGGGATATGTGTGGGAATGGATATTATGGGTATGGGATAATGGTGGAAGGAACATAAAGTTGAATCAGTTTAAATTTATTGATATAAGCCCAATAAGCAGAGATTCTAGATTCAAAGTTACACTTGAGGGATTAGAGGGGACTCTAACAATTTGTTCAGATGGTTGGGTGAAGCATGGACCAAAAGTTAAAATGCCAGAATTGCCCTAATATAAGGTAGATAATGGGATCCAATGCTTAGAGTGATTGTAATATTAGAGTGGATTTATCATGTAAGACCTGTTCACCCCCCCCCCCAAGAATGGGCAGAGGACACATCTGTCATGATAACTGTGAGGAATAAATTTTTGAGAGAGGCTCCATCATCCCTGAAAAGCTCTGTGATTGCTCTTCTTTGTAGGTCAGACATTACTGAGGGAACTGCTGCCTCTTTACTTGAATCCTTAAACACAATGGGTTGACAAGAGACAAGCAGCAGCAATTAATCACCAAAAACAAGGTGGGCATGGCTAGTATCAAAGCAGTAGTCAGAATGGTCTGACATACAGAGAACTAGTGGATCATTGGGTACCTAGAAGACAAATAGATAGGCAGTCTACTAACTTCTTACTTGATCTGTGTAAGCAGAAGAGTTCTAGATTAAGTGAACAAAAATCTAACTTTATTCACACAGACAAAAAAAGAGTCACAACCACTTAATCAATTCCCAGACAGTCTGCAGACCTAGAAGGCCAGGTCCTCTTGGAAAAGGACCCTGCTACACTGCCTAAATTTTACACATTTAATCTTCCTTCTTGCCTTCCACAAAGAGCCCTACATTTTATCAGGGTGGGTGTGTATTGGGCAAATGAAATGAACATACATTTCAGGGCTTATTAGACACTGGCTCTGAACTGACATCATTTCCAGAAGATCTAAAATGTCATTGTGGTCCATCCATCAGAGTAGGGGCTGATGGAGGGCAGGTAATCATTAGCGTTTTTGCTCAGATCCATCTCAGCCATTATGCACATATTTCCCCAATTCCAGAAAGCATAATTGCAATAGACATTCTCAGCATCTGGCTGAATCTCCACACTGGTTCCCTGACTTGAGGAGTGAGGACTATTTTGGTAGGAAAGGCTAAGTGAAAGTCATTAAAACTGCCTCTATTTGCAAAATAGTAAATCAAGAGCAATATCATAATCCTGGAAGGATTACAGGGATTAGTGCTACCTTCAAGGATTTGTAGGGTTCAGGAGTGGTGATTTCCATTATATCCTCATTCAACTCTCCTATATGTTCTCCTATAAGTTTAGTTATCATAAACTTAACTAGGTGGTAACTCCAATAGTAGCTGCAGTTCAAGATATTGTACCACAGTTTGGACAAATCAACACATCTTCTTATAGGTAGTAAGCAGCTGTTGAGCTGGCAAATGCTTTTTTCTTGATATCTGTCACTAAATAACACCAGAATCAGTTGGTTTTCCATAGGCAAGGCTAGAATACACCTCACTGTCCTACCTCAGGGGTATATTAACTCTTCCAGTGCTATGTCATAAATTAGTCTGCAGGGATTTTGATCACATTTTCCTTCCACAATATAGCACACTGGTCCTTTACATTGATGCATTATTCTGTTGAACCTAGTAAACAAGAAGTAACAACTACTTTGGACTTATTGTAAGGCAGTTTGGTGTCAGAGGATGGGAAGTAAGTACAACAAAAATTCAATGTCCTTCCACTTCAGTGAAATTTCTAGGTGTCCAGTGGTGTGGGGCATGTCAAGATATCCCTTTTGAGGTAAAGGATAAGCTGTTGTATCTGGCCACTCCTCCAACCAAAAATGATGCACAATATCTGGTTGGCTTTTTTGGATTCTGGAGGCAACTTACTTCACATTTGGGTGAGCTACTCCAGCCCATTTACTAAGTAACCTAAAAAGTTCCTAGTTTTGAGTAGGGACACAAAAAAAGAGGAGGCTCTGTAACACGTCCAGCCTGTTAAGCAAATTGCTATGCCTCTTGAGCCATATGATCCAGCAGAGCCAATGGTGCTGGAAGTGTCGATGGCAAAAAGAAGTGCTATTTGTAACCTTTTGCAGATCCCTATAGGAGAATCACAGTGCAGACCCTTAGGATTTGGAGGCAAGGCTCTACCATCTTCTCTGGATAACTACTCTTCATTTGAGAAACAGCTTTGCTACTAGGCCTTAGTAGAGACTGAATACTTAACCATGGGCCACACAATTACCATGAGACCTGAGTTCCCCAACAACAACTGGGTGTTGTCTGACCCACCAATCCATACCATTGTGTGTGCACAGCAGAACTCCATCATCATATTAAGGTGTATACATACGTAAGAATGGATTCAAGCAAGCCCTGAAGGCACAAGTAAGTTAGACCGAGAAAATCGCCTGAATGCCCAAGTCCTCAACTCTGCCCCTTTCCCAGCCCACAGCTATGGCCTTTTGGAGAGTTCCCTAAGATCAGTTGACTGAGGAAGAGAAAACTCTAGCCTACTTTACAGAAGGTTCTGCTACAGATACCATCTGAAATTGGACAGCTGCACTTCAAGAAAAGAATTGCCAGCCAGTTACAAAAATAAATCGTTAGGCTTCTTCTTCGAGAAAACACCAAATGGCGGACGACGCCGGTGCTGCGGGAGGCCCCGGAGGCTCCGGGGGCCCTGGAATGGGAGGCCGCGGCGGCTTCCGTGGCGGCTTTGGCAGCGGGGTCCGGGGCCGAGACCATGGCCGAGGCCGCGGCCGTGAAGCTCGCGGAGGCAAGGCCGAGGACAAGGAGTGGCTCCCTGTCACCAAGCTGGGCCACTTGGTTAAGGACACGAAGATCAAGTCTCTGGAGGAGATCTATCTTTTCACTCTGCCCATCAAGGAGTCTGAGATTATTGACTTTTTCCTGGGGACGTCCCTCAAGGATGAGGTTCTGAAAATCATGCCTATGCAGAAGCAGACCCGCGCTGGCCAGCGGACCAGATTCAAGGCCTTTGTTGCAATCGGGGACTACAATGGCCATGTGGGTCTGGACGTGAAGTGCTCCAAGGAGGTAGCCACTGCCATCCGCGGGGCCATCATTCTGGCCAAGCTTTCCATTGTCACTGTGCGGCAGGGCTATTGGGGGAACAAGATCGGCAAGCCCCACACTGTGCCTTGCAAGGTGACAGGACACTGCGGCTCCGTGCTGGTGCGCCTCATCCCTGCGCCCAGGGGCACTGGCATTGTCTCGGCCCCTGTGCCCAAGAAGCTGCTGATGATGGCTGGGATCGACGACTGCTACACCTCGGCCAGGGGCTGCACAGCCACTCTGGGCAACTTTGCCAAGGCCACCTTCAACGCCATCTCCAAGAGGTACAGCTATCTCACCCCTGACCTCTGGAAGGAGACTGTGTTCACCAAGTCTCCCTATCAGGAGTTCACCGACCATCTCGTGAAGACACACACCAGGGTCTCCGTGCAGAGGACCCAGGCCCCTGCTGTGGCCACCACCTAAGTTCTCATGAGAAAAATAATAAACGTGTGAATGAAAAAAAATAAAAATAAAAATAAATCGTTAGCTGACAGCTTCTAGGAATTAGCTTTTTCTGTATTTTCTTCAGCTTTTCATCTGAGGTCACACTTTTATCAAAGTAACCCCTAGTCAATGACTAATAAGCAAGAAAGTGATACTGAAGTCATTTTGGGGCAGACCCCAGACAATGGCTGAGAAAGACAATGATACGACAGCCTAGTCATTTTCCCTGATTGGGAGAGATTATCTAATATCCAGCAGATGGAGGAAGAAAATGGACAAACTTGGTTCAAATGTGAATTTAAATAAATGTGAGTTGGCTTGGTATATGGGGCAAACTGATAAAATTCGGCTATATTCAGGGTGGCCTTGAAAAATAGCGCTAAAAATATCCTCCCAATAGCCAGAACTTTGAACAGTCTACACATCTACTTTGTGTGTGGAAAAGGATGTGGTCTAAGGCTATAATATACAAAAAACAAATGAGAAGATACCAATAGCTTGGACAGGGGCCTAGAAGAAGGAAGATTAGGAGATTGGGGACAAGAAGGTATTGGGTAGCAGATTCTGGATGAACCTATGGAAGCGAAAGCATAATGTGACAATCATGGTAATGTCATGGGTAATGCCAACTAGAGACCATTTATCATGAACAAGGCACTAAACAGCCAAGAAGACAAATTGACTTGGACAAAGAAGACTTGGTCAGTTATTTTCACCCAGCCTCTGTCATTGTGCAGACACAAAGACAAAGTAAATGCAGTCAAAATGGTGACTTCTACCACGAAATCTTGTCTAGATAATGCTTCTGTCAAATGCCCAATCTGCCAGAAAAAGAAGTCAACATGGGGCCCTTGGTACAGTACTTTGTGCTGCACTGTCCTTTCAGTAGACCAACTGGTAACTGGATATAAATGCAGCACTAGATACCTGGAATTGATTTTTACTAGAAAAGACTCAAATTTTATTTACTTTTTGTTTTTCCTACTCATAGACCTTCAGCCAGCACTACTATTAAGAGGTTTATGTATTATTTAATCTATTGTCAAAGGATCACATATAACATTTCATCAGACCACAAAACCATTTTTATGACAAAGGAGGCATAGCAATTGACCATGACCATGGCATCCACTTATTTATTAAGTACCACACCAATCAGAGGTGGCTGGCCTGCTGAAATGATGAAACAGTTCATGGTACAGCTGAGATGACAGCTGAAGAGGACACCCTATAAACCATCCACCTGGAAAAAATGTACCTCCTAAATCAACAATCATTATATGGTGCTGTGTCCCTAATAGATAGACTACCTAGGTCAAGGAACCAAGCAGTGGAAGGAAGAATGCCCCACTTACTCATTTGGAGTATTTATGCATCTTCTCTCTGCAGATTTAGAAGTCCTGCTTTCTCGAAAGGAGACACTCTCACCAGGAGACCAAGCAAAGTCTGCCTTTAACTTTAAACTGCCATCTGGGCATTGTGAGATGCTTGTGCCAAGGAAACAGAAAGCAAGAAAAATCACCATCCTGGCCTTGGTAATTGACCCTGATCAGCAGGAGGAGGAAAGGCTGCTGTACACAATGGAAGTAGGGAAGAATGTGTTTGGATTCACTTGCTCAATCTTTGTGGTAAATGGACAAATGTAAATGCAATAGCCATGTCTTGAGAAAGGTATAGTGAGCAGGATCAAACCCTTTATGGATGAGGGTCTGTATCATTCCATCAAGTAAGCTGTAAAACCAGAAGAGATGCAAGCCAAGACTGAGAAAGATCTAGAATGGAGAGGAGAGGAGAAAGAGGATAAGTATTGATTACCAGACTTGCAGATTGGTAGGAATGGTTAATCAATCTCACTAACCTTCCTCTTAGGATTTTCCTTCAGGAAAAGTGGCCCACCAATATCATGAGCTGCTCCCAGAATTTACATGGCTAAGTGAATCTGAGTGGCAAAGGTATCAGTGTAGAAGACACTGTACTGCACCATCCAGACTCCCTTTTAGGATTGAAGGATTAATTTCTCAAGATTTTGTTGGAAGCCTGGCAGCTATTAACTCTCAGCTGAGCAGAGCTGCCTTGTGGAATGTCAGGACCCCTTCCCAGGCAACCTGCACCCAATGAATGCTTGAGATTTATAAAAACCCAACCCCTTCCCCCAACTTGGGGTAAATCTGAAGGGCCAGGATAGCTTCCTAGCATCACTTCAGTCAATTGAGGCCTTTGTTGTAATTGTATTGCATGTCCAATTTCTCTGTCTGCTCAAACCTGCTTATTTCCCTTCCCCCCACAGACGTTGATCCCCAGAGCACTTCATAATAAGGTTTTGACATGCCTAACCTCAATCTCAGTCTACTTCCTGGGAAATCCAAACTGTAGCTCCAGTTTGCTGCAGCCAATTTCATCCTCATGTGCTTCCATACACTCTTTATTCCAGAAATTTGTCAAAGTCTTCTGGACATCCCTGGAGAGCTTCTCCTTTACTTCACTGTGTATGTTTATTTCCTTTTATATTCCTCCTTAACTTTCATTTGAATCACGTTTTGGGGAAAAGGGATACGTGAATTTCTTTTTTTTCTTCAATTTTTAAAATAAACTTTTTTACAACAGTTTTAAGTTCACAAATAATTGAGAAAATAATAGAGTTCCCATATATCCTGAACCCAGTTTCCCTGATTATTAACATATTATATTAGTATGATCTGTTTAGTGCAATAAATGAATCAATATTGATACATTATTATTAACTAAAATCCATACTTTATTCAGATTTCCTTAGTTTTTACTTAATTTCCTTCTTCTGTCATGTCTTTCTAAGTTAAACTTGGCTATGACAATTTCTTAGACGTTCTTTGTCTTTAATGTCCTTGAAAGTCTTGAGGACAGTTATTTTGTAGGATTCCCCTCTATTGGAATTTGTCTGAGGTTTTAGTCATGATTAGACTGGTGTAATATTTTTGTTTTTGTTTTTGTTTTTGTTTTTGTTTTGTTTGTTTTTATAGGAGGAGGACCACAAAAGAAAACACCATTTTTATCACATCATATAAACTGTAAATCCTATCAACATGATTTATTACATTTTCTGTTGACCTGTGTATGGCAGTGTTTGTCAGGTTCCTCTATTGTAAAGTTACTCCTTTTTCCCCTTTTCCATACTTTGCTCTTTGGAATGAAACCAAGGAAATCACTACTTGCAGTCCACGCTTAGGAGTGGGGAGTAATACTATGCCTTCTTGAAGGCAAAGTATCTATATAAATTGATAGTAATTATTCTGCACAGGAGGTTTTTCTATTCTCCCCCATATTTCTTTACTTAGTCATTCATTTATTTCAGTATGGATTCATGGATATTTATTTTATATTTTGGCTTATAATGCAATACTCTTTTATTTATTTTGTTGCCTTAAAGCACTGGGAGATTTTTCAGGCAGCTCCTGGTGTCCCTTTGGCAAAGGATATCCCTTAGAAATCTCCTCATCAATATGAAATGTGTTTATTTTTCTCTTTATCTTTTCTTCCTTCCTCCCTCCCTTCCTTCCTTCATTTCCTTCTTTCTTTTTTTTTCTTTCTTTTTTTCTTTCACACTTTATTACTTTCAGGGACTACAAGATGCTCCAGACTCATCTTTATATTTCCTGCACCAGTCCCAGAACCATCCATTTCTCCAAGGAATTGTGGTTCCTTTTATCAGAAAATGGTATTGGAAACCAATATCTAGGGACTGTGTGGGCTCACTGCTATTGGGTGTCATTGCTTTCAGGGCCTTTCAGTTGGCAGAACTAGGAAATATGTGTGTGTATCCTAACCTATCGCTATACGCACATCTATAAATAGATCTATAAGTAACCATCTGGCTGAATATTAAAATAAACTTGAATACAAACTGATGTCTTCTACTCTAATCCATTGCCAAATAGATCATTTTAGCCTCATCCCCTTACTTGTCAGCAAATTCCTACTCCAACAGTAAGAACTCTGGCTTCCAGTATCCACCATCCATTTATGTAATTGTTCAATTCAAGTATACATTTGTATCAGCATCGGAGTTGTTGATCTGTACCCCTGTGGGAAACAACTTTATCAACTGGAGAAACATCATCATGTGCACTTCTTTTTGCCTTTAGTCTTACAGACTCCACACATTTCCAAATTACACAGGTCCCTCCACCCTCTTCTTTGTTTCTTACATGTGTAATGCAGTTAGAGTCTCTTGTCATAATCTGCATTTCTTATTGCCCTACACATCTTAAATGATTTTTTAAAAATTTGCATACATTAAGGTGCATTCTGTGGTGTAAAGTTCTCTGGTTTTGACAAATGCATAATGTCATGTCTCACCATTACAGTATCACACAGAACATTTTCACTGCTTTAAAATAATCTCCAGTGCTTTACATTTTCAACATTTCACTCTTCCCTGCTCCCACTGGAAACTAACCACTGACCCTTTACTATCTCTATAGTTTTGCATTTTCTATAATGTCGTGTTGTTGAAACCACATAGGATGTAGCCTTTACAGACTGGCTTTTTTTACTTAGCAATATGAATTTAAGGTTCCTCCATGTCTTTTTCTAACTGAATGACTCATTCCTCTTATTGCTGTATTTTATTACATTATATGACTGCACCAAGTTGTGTTTATAAACTCATATACTTACTAGCTAAGTGAAGTTCAAAATCTAGCCATCAGCAAGGTGATGCTTTCTTCCTGAAAACTGTGGCATTCTGGAGCTGGCTGCCTGTGATCTTTGGCCTATGGTATTTCTGTCACATAGTAATACACATAGCAGAGTTTTCTTTTTCGTATTTGTGCCATTGGCTTCTAGCTTTTGGCTGCTCTCCATGGCTTCTTCTAGTTTCAAAACCATGAGCCAATAAATTCCCATTGTTTAAGCAACCCATTGTATGGTTCACTGTATAAGTTTATTTCCTTTTTATATTCCTTTTTAACTTTTATTTTAATAATGTTTTGAGGAAAAGGAATATGCATATTTCCTGACCCAGATCTTTGAGTAAAACATTCTGTCCACAGGCTGATAACATTACACTCTAAAAGGTTCAATAACAATTTGATGTGAATTCAGTTCTTTCATCAAAACTGAAGTAAAACAAAAAACTAATCCCAAGTCCTTATAAGGATGTAATTGTGCAATATAATATCACCAATAGCTTTTACACAGGAATTTGGAGTGACGGCTTCAATAAAAGAAACACCCCTGTTTAAATATAGCTGTACTTAAAGTAGTGCTCATGCCATCATAAGTACCTGATATAAGCAAACTGTAATGAAAAGTCTTGAGACTTAAATTGTTTTAGATTTTTTTGACAAAATATGTTTGAAGCTAAAAAATATGGAATTCATGACTCTCCTTGATATACTTTACTGATATGCTGGAACAATATTTCCACTTAATTTTGCTACATTTTTATGCTTTATAAATGTAGAGGTAGAAGCTAAAATTTCTATATTTTTCTATCTACATGTATATGTCTTGAAACATAATCCCCAAAACTTGCAAATAAAATCAAATTTGATTTATATATAGATAGGTGAGTAACTCAGAAACTCTCTTCAGAATGGCAAATTACCCTGAAATAATTCCTTTGGCACATTTCTGTTTCCTAGGCAATTAGATTAGCTTCAAAATACTGTATCTTCTAAACTTTCAGTGACCCAGGACTTTCAGAATTTTAAATAATACACCTTATAACTATGGCACTAAAACAATCAGCAATGCATTTGAGATGCAAAACATGAAAATTTCTCAATGCTCTTTTATGAGAAAAACACTAGGTCTATACATGGCCATTTAAAAAACTGTAATGATTCACGGACAGCAATAAACTTTGTTAATAGAAAGTATAGATGCATTTATAAGAAACTCACCTTTATATAAGTATACTTACAAGCCAAATGGCAACTTGTTTTTCTTTTGTAAATAAAGCACTTGTGTCAGGGTTGAAAATGGGGCTGTTTTGTGTATATATTTTTGTTTCATGATCCCACAATGATGTATTTATGCAGGTGTGTTAATCCAAACTTGGTTTCTACACTGGGAGTCTTTTAAAAATGTTATCTTGCTAATAACAGAGAATTTACTTTCAAAATTCCTAACCACACAACTTCTGAATTTTAGTAAAGAATGCCTATACATGGGAATGCAAAATGGTACAACCACTATGGAGGACTGTTTGGCAGTTCCTAAAGAAGTTGAATATAGACTTGCCATGTGACCCTGCAATACCACTACTGGGTATATACCCAGAAGAACTGAGAGCAGTGACACGAACAGACATCTGCACACCAATGTTCATAGCAACATTATTCACCATTGCCAAAAGTTGGAAGCAACCCAGGTGTCCATCAACAGATGAATGGATAAACAAACTGTGGTCTATTCACACGATGGAATATTATGCAGCTGT
>JAQZBX010094127.1:0-12049 GCA_029593785.1 Cabassous unicinctus | reverse complement strand
CAAGACCTCACAGCAAGGGGGAGATAAGCAGACACAGAGAAGACACGCAGTGAATGGACACAGCAGCACAAGCAGCAAGGGGGGGATAAATAAAATAAAATAAATAAATCTTTAAAAAAAAAAGTGTTCTGCTATTGTGGTCTAGCATTTGGGTTTATTTTATCATTAGAATGGGTAATATTAGTATAGGGTACTTACAATTTATTAGCTGTTTTCCAAAAATATATTCTTGATTATTCATCCACAATATTGTTTCTTTTGGCAAAATGAAAAAGGCAATAGCCAAGTTTCCTTTTCCTCTCTTTTAATTGAACTGAATTACATTTGAATTGAATGGATTAGCCACACCAAAACGTACCTCTTGCCCAAAGACCTTCCTGAGAAAATGAAATAGGGGTCTCCCTTCTCACCTAATATTCCTAAGTGCAAACACAAGATATGTTTAACCAAAGTTGCTAGACTACTTGGCAAGGATGTTGAAGAGATACTTTAAGCATAAAAGGAATAGATGGACTAAATGACTTCAAAGGTCACTTCCAACCCCAAGATCTAGGAATCAAGAAAACAATGAAAAAGGATGCAGGACCAGTTGCCCAGGGTCATGGAAAAACCAACACGTGGTATATTTTTCAGAAGGGGCTACCCTAGAGAGATGGGGAACCACACCTACAGAAGGTCATCCTCTAACTCCATGTGTTCCACTAACAGTCAATTCAAGCTGGGGGCGGGGATCATGAGTGAAAACTCATGAGTTTTTAAATCCAATATGTTATCATTTTTACCCATAGATAACTTGATGATTTGCCAATACACCTTTAAAACTACAGTCTGGGCTCAGCCCTGATCAAGATGGCAGAGTGAGATGCTTCAGGACTCTTTTCCCCCACAGAAGCTTTAAACAACCAACAAGAAATTGGCAGGAATATCTTTCTCAAGACTCCAGAAAACAATTAATGGACTGCAGTAACAGGGCAGGCACCAAATCATGGTAGAATCTCATGGTACCTAGGCTAGCCTCCCTTCACCTCCCATCACTGGCTTAGTGCAGTGCCAGCCCATGATCCAAGTATGGATCCCTGGTCCCAGTTCCAGAGGAAGCATAGTAACCCTGGTGCACACAATGGTAGCATATATGTCTAGTCCAGTCTGTCTGGTAGTGGCCTGAGGGACTCACTGTCCCAGAACTTGCCCTTCATGTAGAAGGCAGCTCACCGTCAGGTTGTACCACCTGGGGTAAGTGATTACTGGCTGTTTGACATACTGTGCAGTGCCCGGGACCATGATTAAACTGTTTCTTAGAAAAGAGGAGGCATTTTTATCCCTGTAAAGGGGGAAATTCCCAGGGCCATATGTGAATCCCCAAGATAAGAGGCATGTGCAGAAAGGATCTGGTAGGCCCTTACCTTTGACTTGGGGCTATTCTCCAAACTCATTATATGGATAAGCCCTCCAAGAAAGCACTCACACAGGTCAATCTGCAAGGATTGGGAGAGGTGTTTTCTTCATTTCCTTCTCTCTTTTTTGGTTAGCTCCTGGCACTCAAGAAAAGAGAAAAACTCTGGCATAACACTAGCTGGACATAAGCTTGAGAAACAGATGCTTCAGTGTCTATTCCAGCAACAATACAATAAAATATCAAAATGTCCAGGTTTCCACAAAAGATTACAAAACATACAAAGAAATAGGAAGTGATGGCCTAGGCAAAGGGGGAAATTATAGCATTAGAAACCATCATGAGGACATCCAGACCTGGGACATATCAGGCAAAGACTTTTAAAAAATGGACCTAATTATGTTCAAATAGCTTAAGGCAAACATAGACAAAGAACTAAAGGTAATCAGGAAAATGATAGAGGGACAAAAATAGAAAATAATGCAGAGATAGAAATTATGAAAAGGAACTAAACAGAGCTGAAGACCACAGTAACAGAAATTAAAACTTCCCTAGAAGGGTTCAATAGCAGATTGGAGACAGCAAATGAAAGAATTGAAGAACTTGAAGATAAGACAACTGAAATCATCCATTCAGAGGAGCAGAAAGAGGAAAGAATGAAGAAAATGGAACAGAACCTGAGGAATCTGTGGGACACCATCAAGCATACCAATATATGCATTGTGGGAATCCCAGAAGGAGAAGAAAGAAAGAAAGTGTCAGAGAGAATATTCCAAGAAATAGTGGCTGAAAACTTAAAACAAATTTAATGAATGTCTTGATTATACACATCCAAGATGTTCAACGAACTCCAAACAATAAACCTAAATAGACCCATGCTGCAGCATATTATAATCAAACTGTCAAATGCCAAAGGTAGAGAAAGAATTCTGAAAGCTGCAAGAGAGAAGCAACTTGTTGCATACAAGGGAGCCTCAATAAGATCAAGTGCCAATTTCTTGTCAGAAACTGTCAAGAAGGCAGGAGGGTGACATATTTAAAGTGCTTAAAGCAAAAAATTGCAATGAAGAATTCTTTATTCAGCAAAACTCCTGAAAAAAATGAGGGAGAGGTTAAGACATTTCCAAATAAACAAAAAGCTGGAAGAGTTTTTCACCACTAGACTAGCCCTACAAGAGATGCTAAAAGAGAGTTATGGAGATTGAAAGGAAAGGACAATGGACAATTGATCAAAGCTGCATGAAGAAATAAAACTCTCCAATGAGGGTAATGACATGGATAAATATAAATGCCAGTACTCTTGTATTTTTAGTTTGTAACTCAACGTTTGCCTTTCTATAGGACCTAAAAGGCAAATTCATAAAATGTAATGAGGAATCAGTGGTTTGAGACATATAATATATAAATGTTTTATTTGTGACAAGAACTACATAAATGTGGAAGGTCAGAGGTATAAAAACATAACTTGTATATACTATTGAAGTTAAATTGGTATCAAAGGAAATGAGATGGTTCCAGATTTAGGGGGTTAAATTTAAGCCCCATGGGGAAGCAGATGTGCTCCAGCAGGTGGGTGCTCACCAACCACATGGGAGATCCCGGGTTCAGTTCCTGGTGCCTCCTAAAGAAGACAAGCAAGACAGCGAGCTGACGTGATGGGATGGTGCAGTGAGCTGATGCAACGAGATGATGCAACGAAGAGACACAATGAGGAAACACAACGAGAGAAACAACAAGCAGGAGCAGGGGTAGCCCAAGCCATTGGGCACCTCCCTCCCACATGGGAGGTCCTGGGTTTGGTTACTGGTGACTCCTAAAATGAAGACGAGCACACAACGAACAGACACAGAGACCAGACAGTGAGCACAAACAATGGGAGGGGGGCAGAGAGAGAAATAAATAAAAATCTTTTTTTAAAAATTTAAGCCTGATGGTAACTACAAAGAAAATATTGGAGAATATGCAAGCTCACAGAGTACTGGTTGCCAGGGACAGGGGGGGCAGGGGAATTTGGGAGTCATTGTAAAATGGATAAAGGATTTCTGCTTGGGGAGATGGGAAGGTTTTAGTAGTAGAAGGTGGTGAGAGTGCTGCAATATTGTGAATGTGATTAATCCCATTGAATGGTATGCTTAGGAGTGGTTGTGACGGGAAAGTTTCTGTTGTATATATCGTCCCACAGTTTAAAAAAAGAAGAATGAGCAACTAAAGGGACAATGACAATTAAAGGCAACACATGATTCTGGCTGGGATCTAGCAAGGGAGAAGAAAAGACTCAAAGAAACATTATTAGGACATATGAAAAATTTGAAAAAATAGGGTATATGCTTTAAATTTCTTGAACTTGATAATCGCACTTAAGGTGGTTACATAAGTGAATACCTTGTCCTTCAGAAAATGTACATGGCAGTATTAAGGGTTCAAAGAGATGATATATACAACCTATATCAAGTGTTCAGAAAAAGGATTGATAAATAGATAGGGAGACAGTTAGATAGATGGATAAATAGCGAGACTGATGCAGCAAATGTGACAAAATATTAAGATTGGGTCTGGGTATCCGGGAATGTAGGGGTATGTTGGAGTTCTCTGTATGGGGTTTGTACTATTTTTGTAACTTGTGTAACTTTGAAAGAAGTTCGAAATAAAAAATTTTTAAAAAGTAAATGAAAAAAAAAAACCTATATTCTGTTCAAGGAAATAAATGTGGTCTCTAAAGGCTCAAAACCAAATGCTAGACCTAGGCATAATATAAGGTATATAAATGTGTTCAGATGTTTATGGGGCATTGTCACAGTGGGTAGAGATTCACACAATAACCAAAAGAGTATTGAATTTCCATCCTGGGGAGCTCCGCCACATTCTCTAATAGAACAGCAACAATCCCCCGAGTACAGGAGCAATGACTAGTGAAGAAGAATGGTTCATTAATGGGCCGTTAATATTAACGACTATGCTTATGAGACTTTGCTCTTGAAATTGCAACTTAGCCCAGTGTTGTAGGGTGCCTAAGAGTTATCTCCTGAGAGCCTCCATGTTGCTCAAATGTGGCCTCTCTCTAAGCCAAACTCAGCATATAAATGCATTACCCTTCACCCCCTGCATGGGACATGACTCCTGGGGATGAGCCACCCTGGCACCGACGGATTACTACCAAGTACCAACTAGCAATACAATTGGAAAAAGACCTTGAATAAAAGGGGGAAAAGGTAAAGACAAATGAGTTTATATGGCTAAGAGATTTCAAAGTGAGTCAGGACATCATCCCAGAGGTAATGCTTATGCACGTCTCAGCAGGATATCATAGGCTGCCAAAGTAGATACTACCCCAAATACTGGGGCTCCTGAGGGCTCTGGAGACACCTAGTTCCCATGGTCATGGCAGATAGCTCTGGAATTTGGTGCCTTGCTAGGGACCCTACTTTGGAATTTGTGCTCCTGAGTGTGACAGAGTTGGACTCAGTTATGACTTCTCTATACATGCCTCTCCTGTCCATTCTATTTGAACCTATAGATGGTGGAGTTGGTAGATGTACGCTCAGGAGACTTGAATCTTTAGGCTGCCCATGAGCCAGCTGGGCCCTGAGCCTTAGCAGAGTTGCAACACCTACTCTCCAGTTCATTGGACTCACCCAGGACAACTAACCAGGAGGTGATGATGGACGATCACCATCCCAAGGAATCGAGAAAGTCTACAACTGCAAGCAAGAGAGTCCCATCCATCAGCCATATGGGATCGAAACCCCCACTCAGTTAGAGGTGGAGTGGGTATCACCATCCCAGAACCCTCAGGATTGGGGAATAAAATATGGACTAGAGTGGACCTACTGGTATTCTACTATAGAGTTACTGTGATTCTAGCAATGGAAGAAATTATATCATTGATGTGGAAACAGTGGCCCCAGGGGGTGCTAAGGGCAGGGAAAGGGAGGGAGAGGTGTAATATGGGGGCACTCTCGGGACTTGGAATTGTCTTGAATGACACTGCAACAACAGACACAGGCCATTATATATCCTGCCATAACCTACAGAATTGAGTGGGAGAGAGTGTAAACTACAATGTAAACTATAATCCATCCTTAGTGGCAATGCTCCAAAATGTGTACATCAATTGCAATGAATGTACCACACCAATGAAAGAAGTTGTTAATGTGGGGAAAAGCGGGAGCTGTGGGGAGTGGGGCATATGGGAGTCCCTTATATTTTTATAATTTTTTATGTAACATTTTATGTAATCTAAGTATCTTTTAGAAAAAATAAAAGAATGTTTAAAAAAACAAAACACAAATGCTAGAAAAATAAAAAATAAAAAAAGGAAAAAAAAAATGCTAGAGAAGCTTGTAAGGCTGTTTTATTCAGCTATAAAATATTTCTCATGTACCAATGTGAAAACACTAATTCCCATGAACATCACTAAATTCTGAGAGGCATAGAATATTTTTATTTTAGAATATAACTTAGAGTCCAGTGATTGCACTCTTTAATCCAATGTTTTTTTCAGGACCTAGCCCAAGACTCTACAGAGAACACAGTCAAGCACTCACTGTACCATAGATTTAGTTCTATTTCAAGTCATAGTGTTTATACAAAAGCATAAGAAACTGCAAAACTCTCTTGGAACAATGATCTGTCCAGCCTAATTAATAGTCTGTCTTTGACAGTGGCAACTATTAAAATTTTAGGATTTTTGTATGTTTGTATATAAGTTCCATAATCTTCCAGAAAGACAAGTATCCTAGTCTGTCCTTTAATTTGTTACTGAATCTTGTACCCATTACAGGTGGTTGTGGGGTGGGCCAGGACCCAAAAGGCTTGACCATAAAAGGAATGTAGGCTGAGAAACGGAAGGTCTGAGCCATAGCCCGCGACTCATATGGGTGGGGTCCATTTTTCCCAGAACTGCAAACAATGTAATTTGTAATAAAGAAAAAATGTGGCAGACATTGCCAGAACAATCCTCTTGGAATATGGTGAAGGGGATAGGGCTGGTGGGGGTGGGGGTGGGGAGTGAAATAGTGCACATATAAAATAAAAGGTGACCAAAAAAACATATTTCCTTCCATAGCTGTTTCTTCAGATTGGTTTGTATGCAATTGTTTTGAGAAAACAAGTTGCTGAACAAACTCATTAGCCACTTGGTGGAGGGGACTTCTATGACACTTCAGTAAAATTAGGAGATCTACGGACTCAGGAGATCTTGGGTCCCACCCAAGACTGGGAGTTAATGTTCCCTCAAAGGTAAATAATACATTTAAATACAAGAGAAATGGGGTGCCACCTTACAGGGAATCAATTTCTAAGATCCCACCCACATTGACAGAGCTTTCTGTTATCTCTGACTTCATATCCTATTATTCTTCCTCTGCTATTCCTCATCCAGACACTGTTCCTACCTCAGGCCCTTTGCACTCTCCAAACACTGAAAAGACAGATCTTCACCTAGATATCCAGCAGCTCACTCCCTCACTTTCTTCAGGTCTTTACTTCAATGTTGGCTTCTCATCTTCTTGAGCCATGCTATCCAAAATTTCAACATGCCTTTCTGCCCTGCCTGTCCTTTCTTTCTGCTTTTTTTTTCTCCTTAGCAGTAATCACCAACATATTTTATATTTTACTTATTTATCTTGTATATTTGTGTCTCCTGCTTACAAATCTTTTATATTTGTAAGCTCCCCATGGGCAGATGTTTTTACTATATTCCCAATGCCTAAAACAGTATCTAGAAAAGTGTAAGTGCTCAAGACACTTTTGAATGAATAAAGTTCAGATCCTTATATTTACTCTCTATAAGGTCACTGGTTCTCATGAAGAAAATCTTTTTAAGCAAATTAATATTATAAAGAGGGTTTCTGAGTGAACAATTAAGCAAACTTGGAGACCCAACTGCTTTCTAGAATCCACAAGTACTTTAGATGTTAGAGAGAAAGTGACATATAGAACAGTGGTGGACCTCAAGAAATGTGGGCCTGGGCCATAAGCAATAGGGAACGTGTAAGAAATGCATTCCTAGGCCCATCCCAGGACTACTGAATATAAATCTCTGGACATAAGTAAATCTTGGCAATCTGTGGTTTAACAGGCCCTCCAGGTGATTCTAATGCAAATTGAAGTTTGAGAAACAACCACTGGTATGGAGTGAAGAGCAGTGGATTAAATATCTAGAGAACTGGATTCTAGTCCTGATTTATTTAATCGTGTGACTTTGGATACATCACTTAACTTCACTGAGCCTAATCTGTTCACTTATAAAATGAAAGGAATGCTAAATTTTCATTACAGTATATGCTTATGTACTAATGGCAAATCTTTTAATCAGAACCCTGAAGGCCCCCTTTTAGTTAGCCTTGTAATTGTGTATTTGAAAGTAAACATCATGTCTTAAGTAAAATTTTCTTTTCTCTCAGCTTGGCTTTTTTCTTCTCAAGTTAGCCTAAATTAGTGAGGTTTACCATATATTACAGTTTGAAGTTATTTTATGAATCAAAAAAAAAAAAAAGATTGTTTTTAAACTAACCTATTTCCTGTGGGTGTGATACTCCTTGATTGCATTAAATTCAGTTGAGGGTCATTTGATTAGATTACTTAATAAGATCAATTTAGGACTTTTGTTTGGCCTACATCATGAGGCATGAGCCAGCTGGGTCTCCGCCCTCTGGCTGGGTCTGATATAGACAGAGACACAGAGAGACCACACACAGACACAGAAAATGAGAGCTATCATAGTTGATCCTGACATGTGAGAGAAAGGACTCCAGTTTCACCCACAGCAGAGCTGCAAGGAGAGAAGCCCCAGAGAGGCTCAAAGAGCTAAGGCCCAGGGAGAAATGAGCATATGCCTGATAGCTTGCAGCTGAACTCAAGAAGAAAGTAAGGGGAAAGAGATATGGCTCAAGCAGGTGGGCTTCTGCCTACTACATGGGAGGTCCTGGATTCGATTCCCAGTGCCTCCTAAAGAAGACAAGCAAGACAGCGAGCTGACGTGACAGTCTGGCGCAGTGAGATGACGTGAGATAACACAACAAAGAGACACAATGAGGAAACACAATGAGAGACATAACAAGCAGAGAGCAGAGGGAGGGAGGTCCCAGGTTCAGTTCCTGGTGCCTCCTAAAAAGAAGACGAGCACACAACTAATGGACACAGAGAGCAGACAGCAAGCACAAACAATGGGGTGTGGGGAGAAATAAATAAAAATAAATCTTCTAAAAAAAGAAGAAAATAGAGTAGCCAAGATTGATAGAGGAGGCCTGGAAAGAGATAAGCCCTATGCCTGGTGCCCACAGCCAAGCTCCAGGAGACAATGGTAGATTCTGGAGGGGAAGGCAGAGACCTCGGCAGAGATCGGCTTTTAAAGTCATCTTGCTTCACTATGTGTCAGCTGACTTTGTGAGAAAGCACCTCTGATGGTGCCTTGATTTGGACATTTCATGGACTTGGAACTGTAAGTTTCCACCCTAAATAAATCCCCTTTATAAATGCCAACCCGTTTCTTGTACTTTGCATCAGCAGCCCTTTGACAAACTAAAACACTATATCTATGCACTCTCATACAAACACACACTCTTGCCACACTTGACACTTTTTACAAGGCCCATTTTCTTGAACCTTTTACCTCTTTCAGCTTCTGGGACAACTCTCTCTTCTGATTTTCCTCCCATCTTTTTGGATGCTCTTTCTGTTTCCTTTGCTGGCTTCTTGGCCTCAGCTCATCTTTTAAATGCTGTGCTCCCCAGGCTTCATCCTTGAACCCAATTCTTGGGTGGCTCTGTCCTCACCCCAGCTTTAGTATGTCTTGAATAAGCTGATGACTTCCAAATATTTCCTGCTCTTAAAACTCTCTACCTCAAACTGCCTATCAAATATCCCCAGCCCCCTCAAATCAATATGCCCAAGATGGAACCCATCATCTTCCCCTCAACCTGCTCTTTCTCCTGTTTTTCAAGCCAACTGAGCAGCCCAAGCCAGAAACTGAGAACAACTAGACTCCCCCACCCCCACCCTCCTTCACCCTCATCCAATCAGTCACCAAGACCTGTAGAGACTTGTTCTTAGATCTCTTTTTATCCATCCTCCTTCTTAACCTTCTAGTCACTGCCTTTAACCAACCACCCCAGTCTATTCTCCACTCTGTCTTCTAAAACACAAACCTGATCATAGCCACCATTTAAAATCCCTTAGTGGCTCTCCATAGTTTTCAGGATGACATTCAAGCTTCTCCATTTGCCATGTGTCCATATGCCGTCTCCTTCCTACCTACCAACTCTCACTCATCTCCCTCTACCACATGCCAAGCCATGTGGAACTATTCATTTCACACCTCCATGCTCAGCCACAGGCTAGACCCTCTGCATGGCATATCCTTCTTCCCCCTCTCTGACTCCTACTTGTCCTTTAAAAACCATCCTTAACCAACACTCACAGCCTGATTTAGCTGCCCCTATTCCAAGCTCCAAGAGAACTTTGTGCTCACCTCAACCACAGGCCTTGTCCCTCCTTACTAGAATCATTAATTTACCCAACTATCTCCCAACCAGCCTATAAGGTCCTTGAGAGCAGGAACCATGTTTTATTTCCTTTGTACCTTCAGGCCCCAGCATGGTGCCTGGCACAACATAAGTGCTTAGTGCCTGTCTGATGATTTAATGTTTGTTTTTTCTTTATATATAAGATTTTTTTCTTTAGGACTTTATTTTCTCATATTAGAAACTCCTGAGTCAATAGTTCACATTTTCTTTATCTTAATCTGTCCTTTAGCTACACATAGCTACAGGAGGTCAGGGATAAATATCTGTACTTGATCCTGAAGCAGAAACTAAGAAAGTGATTTTACCCAAAGGGAAAGCCTCTGATCAGAAGTCTGGGGGTGGAGAGGAGTGAGAGCCTGTCTGTGGGAGTTGTGAAATTTTGAAATCACCAAATCCACTGTCACACTGTCACCTTCTGTGGGACAGAAGGGCAACAGAGGTAGGGGCTTTTGTCCTCTCTTGTGGGCAAGACTTGAAGACAGATTTCCCCTGTGAGTTTTCTTTTTATGGTGCCTGTGGTCAGGAAGGAGGCTACCCCAGGAACCCCCCACCTATTTTTAGTCCCCATTCAACACTACTCAACAGATAGCAACCTCCCATACACCTCTTAATTTTCAATCCTGCTGTTGTC
The DNA here is from genome assembly GCA_029593785.1 of Cabassous unicinctus. NCBI lineage: Eukaryota > Metazoa > Chordata > Mammalia > Cingulata > Chlamyphoridae > Cabassous > Cabassous unicinctus. Next base: position 1,500 of record JAQZBX010094127.1, on the reverse strand, counting down.
AATATGAATCACCCAGGGCTGGTCTGACCTGAAGTGAGAATAAGACTTGAAGTGAGAGAGGAACCCCTCTAACAGTGGAAAGTTGCTGTGATGCCCTGACGTCTAAAACATCTAATAGCCACCCTGTGCTGCTTTTATAAAACAACTTAGTGTGCATCCATATATACTAGTATTTGAAAGAAGTTCTGTGATCAGAGTCTGGGTTGTAGAGCCTGCCCTGTATAATCTAAACTCCTCCCTAGGATTTTATCTTCAAGGGAAACTCATATGGGAAATGGATTGTTCCAGAGGTTGCCTGAGTCAGACTACAAACCGTACCTCATACATGGTACACCAATGGCTTTTTTTTTTTTTTAAGATTTATTTATTTCTCCCCACCCCTTCATTGTTTGCACTTGCTGTGTCTGTTCATCTTCTTTGTTTAGGAGGCACCGGGACCTGAACCTGGGACCTCCGATGTGGGAGGGAGGCACCTAATCGCTTAAGCCACCTCCTTTCCCTGTTTTGTTGTGTCTCTCATTATGTTTTTCTTCTTTTGTCTCTTGTTGCATCATCTTGTTGTGTCAGCTTGCCATGCCTTCCCGTCATACCAACTCACTGCCTTCTTTAGGAGGCACTGGGAACTGAACCACGGACCTCCCATGTGGTAGGCGGGAGCTCAATCACTTGAGCCACATCCACTTCCCACTAATGGGCTTTTCATTTTAAATACTGACTAGATTAATTTATATATACTTTTGTTAAACTAGATCAAGCTCTTTAGGTATGACTTAAGGTATGATACTTTGTGTCAGAAATGCCCTTGCTCCTTAAAGTCATCAAAGTTCGCCCTGGAAAGGCAGCTGCTGGACCCTTAGCAGCCACACCTCCAGATAGGCCTGCTAGTCAGCTATCCGTGGGCCTTCCACCGTGCATGCCTGCTCCCCTGGAGTCCACTGATGGGAGGTCTGATTAGGCATTGCCCTGCCAGGTGACCTCTCAGTCAACAAGACTGATTCCCATCCAGCCTTCTTCTCATCATTCTATATCCCCAAAGGATTTTTGATGCAGAGGATACTCCACGCAAATGCCCATTTATTCCTTTAAACTAGAGCTCTGCCCCAATTTCCTGGAGTAAGTCTCTAGGCTCTCATCTATGTCTTTAACTAAAGATTTTGAGGAAAAAGAATCTTCCTCCTTACCATGGGTCCCTCCCCAGAAGTTACTCTCAGGCATCAGAAGAAGGAATAAGGAAAGGGGGGTGACTATCTAGGTCTATTTATAATCTCTTCAAGCCTCCCACTAATGCTCTAATTCTCATTCCTCTAGGACAGGATGGGCTGGGTTTTATGGTGGCTTTGGTTTACCCCCACCCCCACCCCAGTCCTCCTAATAGCCTTCATTCTAGAGTGCTTCCTTCCTTTGAAACATGGGAATTATAACACTTTACTCACATGAAGGCAGAAGCTGGACCAGATGACCTGTTGAGACAATTTCCAAGAAGAGAAAAGGAAAGTTAAT
>JAQZBX010094126.1:0-12065 GCA_029593785.1 Cabassous unicinctus | reverse complement strand
GCCAAAAGCATCCCCTTCACGCCAAAAGCATTTCTGCCACCTACCCTAGCAACAGCAATCACCAATCCCAAACCGCCACCCGTCCTTAGGTCCACCAATCCACACCCTCCTCCTTTAGAGTATATATACCCTGCTTCAATAAACTTTTGCAGCTTGATCAGAATCCTGTCTTGCTGTCATTCTTCGCGTCTCTTGTCCCATACCATTCTTTTCTTCACAGGTCCTGAGCCCCAGTTGATTGTCCCGCGGGTCGGGACATTTCTTATTTATGCATGATTGATTAATACCAGTCACATGAGGTGGGGAAACCATTTTTTCTGAACATGTAAAAAATGCTGTCTTGTTAAGGTGTGAAGGTGGTGAGTCTATTTTCTAGAGACCTGATCCCAATACCAACTGTGTAATGTGTGGTAGATTGAGTAACAGTTTCAAACTTCTTGTTCTCCATCTCTAAAAGAGAGACACATAATGCCCACTCCTATGATAAAGGAGGTAAAAGAATTTGAGCATCCTTGTAGGAGTTAACAATACAGATACAACATGAACTCCACATTTTATTTAGGAAAACCAATATATAGTCCGTATTTTTGTCTCCTTTCACTGGTTCTGGACTGTGTACGGGGGTGGGGGCAGTGATAAAAACTTCAGGTATCTCTTCTTGTAGAGTACTGTTTCTTAAAGTATTTGCTGGACCCTCACATTAGTTTCCTGGGTACTTATTAAAATACAGATTCTCAGGTCCTATTTTACACCAACAGAATCATCATCTCTAAGGACCAGGGCTTGGGTATCTGGTTTTTAACAAGTTCCGCAAGTGATTCTTATGCACAATGAAGTTTAAGGAACACTGCTCTTGACTGTAAGTAAGGTGGGAACTGAAATGCATCCATGATTCCATCCTTTTTGGTGCATTGAAATAATAGGTGTTCAAATAACATCTGTTGAGAAAATGAAGGCATGAAAAGAGAAATAATTTCATTCTTGATCCTTTCGGTAGCATATTTTCATAATCAGGAAGCTGTGTTAGGATGGTGCAAGCTTTGAGCTATACCTCCTGATGGGGAGTTTTACATATAGAAAATGCTCCCTTTCAAAATGATCCAGAAGAACTCTCAAGAAAAGCCTCTTGGGAGCTAATTAAAGAGCCAGTGGCAGACAGGCTGCTGAATTAGATCTTTGGTAAGCTGCTGAACTCAAGGACAAAAATCAAAGACCAAGAATAGCCATGAAAAACCCCAAGGCTGGGGAGATGTGCTAATAGCAAAAGGTCAGACGACGGATCATGGTCAGTAAACCAGTAGTTAACAGGGACAAGGCAGCCATAGGCTTCTGGGGTGGGGAATGTAAATGGAGCAGAAGAGCTGCAGAAAAGCACAAAACCCAACCCTGTTAGCTCACTGGTTTAAAAGGAAATTTTACCAATTGTGGGCTTGGTCCCTTTGAACAGACACCTGAGGCTTTGGAAACAGGCTTCCCTGAAGAATTGTTACAAACTGCTTCTTATGATGATCATATAGTTACATTTTCTATGCTAATGTTATTATTTGTTTAATGCTGAATTGAAGTATAGCCCCTAGTGAACTACTTTCCACACTGTTACCCCACATGTCCCCACATGCTTAATATTTTCCAAACAAATAATTCCTTTCTTTTCCAACTTTCAGTTAGGTGTACCTTTGGGCAAACCAATTTAGCAGGAAGAACTTAGGAGAGTCTCTCGAGAGATTGTAGTGTTGCTGCTGAAACTTCATAGGACAAGAACTGTGCGAAAGGGCAGGGGACCTGTGACAGTCTGATCACTCATATTGCTTCATTCACCACATCACATGACACTGTAGGACACCAGCCAGAGTGAGTGATGTAATTGCTCTGAAACAAATGGTGGAGTCCCAGCTTCCTTCCTCTGCATGCTAATATATCATCCTTGACCTCAGTTCTCTAAAACCCGCAAAATGCATGAAATAAACCTTACAAAGGGGTAGGGATTCCCCAGATTGTTTTTAAGATGCAAATAATCTGGCTCAAGACTACAGAAAACACACAGATCACAGCCAACCACAAACACGGCCAAATAAAGCAACTCCTAATCAGAAAGGCCGATTAAAGAATTAAAAGGGAAATGGTGAATCCTTTATGGTGAAGATAAAGGGTGTCTTCTCTTCCTCTTCTCTTTAAATTGTTAATCATCTGTGTGCTATTGTTCCAGGCTAAGTATCCCCAGGACTGCTTAAAAGCAGTACAGTGACAGAAAGAGTCTTCTGGGAGCAGACACAACCCGAGTGAGACAGGGCAATCCAAATCTGCTGGCTGTGTGCTCCCCTCTCCTTTCCTCTGCTTATCTAGGAATATTTGTTCAGTCTTCTGAACAAATAGCTCATTTGAACCATGGTTTTCCAAAAGAAGGGAGAGCAATTCTTTCCTATTCCCTGCTGGCGGTGAATCCAGTGAAGAACTAGATAACTAAACCACCGCAGTTAGGTGCACTTGTCTACCCGTGGCACAGCTTTCTAATTCATATTCCTGATGTAGAACTTAAGAAGATGCTTCCAATTGAATCTAGTTGGGTTTTTAAAGAGGGAAAAAAATACCAACTTGTCTGATGAGGGATGTACAAATAAAAATATCTATTTGAGATCCTGGAATGATGCTGACATCGGCCTTTGAACTATTTTTTTTTTTATTAGCTAACATGTATTAAGCAGTTTGCTGTGTACCAAGCACTGGTCTAAGCGCTGTGCCTGAATTCTCTCCTTTAGTACTCACGATGACCTTTGAAAATAGGTGCTACTATGACCTTCCTTTGATAGTTGAGAAAACTGAGGCCCAGAAGAGTTACTTACCTAAGGGTACAAATCTGGTAAGCAGCAGGGCTGGGATTGGTACCCAGGCAGATGTTCCTAACTAGTTAGTACACTATGCTACTCTTGATGAGATTGCCTTTACAAAGTCTTAGTTAATTATCCAATCAAATCCATATAAAATATTACTGTTATCATTATTAAAATCCATTTAGTTCTCTGACTCATTGAAATCATACAAAAGCCCTATTAAAATTTAGACACCTAAGATCATATGGAACAAATCAACATGCTTCAAGCTCAATGAGAAGTAAAATATCTGGTTCTGATTTGTTCTCATTTTTCATGTGTCTGTAAAAAAATAAAATACACCAATCTGACCTGTCCCCTAAACTTTCATTATAACCTAGTGAAAATGATAGGATGTATAGTTAAGGACAACAAGAGCGAGAAAAAATATAAACAAAGCTATTTATAATATTATTCAATGTTTTCCCTAAATCATTTGACTGATTCTACATGAAGCCATAATGATGTGATCTTCTTTGAGATGAATTGCTTATTTTCTTGATTCTAAGATGCAAATTTTTCATATTCTGATGTTTTTGAAATTAGTAGATGACTTATAATCAATGTGAACATTGAGCATAGCATCTTTTACCCTACTTCCACACTCCAAAAAGCTGACATTAAACTACAGTGCATCTTATAAACTTAAAATACAAGACATACAATAGGACTTTACATTTTTGTTAATTTTTATAACATTAGATCTTCCCACTATTTTGCTCTATGGATACAGTTAGTTTTTCCCAAACTAGCACTTCAGACATAACAAGAAACAATGAATATCCTTAAAGTGTATATTTAAAAGTTTAATTGTATACCTAGATTTTGGTTTCTAAGTGCCATCATCCACTCAAAGGTACAAGGGTTGATTCCAAGGCTGGGTCAGGGAAAGTCCAATGAGCTTGTAACATCTTGCCTTACTACAGGGTAAGGAAGAGATAAAAGAATGATGGGGACATGTCAAAAGCATTCAAGAGTCAACCTGAAAGGGCTCCATTTAGTATTTGCTGATCACTGATCTAATCCGTGATGATCTCTGTGACAATTTGTGCATGGAAAGGGATAACTACGGTAATGTATTATATGCCATTCATTAATATAAGAACCCATGAATCCAAGTTGATAATTAATAAATACATAAATAAATAATAGGGGAGAAGGGAAAGCTCTTCTTTATAGTTGAATGTCAAGTCATAGAGGTAGAAAAAAGCGATAGTTAACAAAATCACCATTTTATAATCATCAGAGTAATCAGACAAAAATCATCAGGGGATGCTAAAATGAGTGGGTGAAAGTTCAATGTCAAAGATATTCATATAGTCTCAAAGTATCTCTCCATTGATTTCTTATCAATACAAAGGAGGAAATGGTAATTTTTTAGTGGAGATATCTGACAGATACTATCTCAACCAAGTGCTCAAAGTTACCATCACCAACAATGGGACAACCCGACAGAGGATGTGGTGCACTGGCAAGGACACAGCATCTCTTTTGTAGTTGTAGTATACCTTCCAGAAATGTATAATCCACATGGAAACATGAGGAAATGTCAGACAAACTCCAAAGAGTTGGTTTGTACTCTCCTAAAGATGCCAAAGTCATGAAAGACAATGAAAGGTTAAGAAATGGTTCCAGATTATATGAGACTAAAGAAATATGACAACTCCATGAAATGAGTTATCCTGGATTGGATCCTGATTGGGAAAGAGGGGTGGGGAGATTGCCATAATGGACATTATTGGGACAATTGGCAAAATTTGATAATGAACCTTATATTAGATAATAGTACTATATAATTATTAAACTTCCTCAATTAAATACTCCATTTATGTAAAAGCATGTCCTTGTTCTTAGGCAATACCCAATGAAGTATTTAGGGGTAAAGGGGCATGGCCTCTATAACTTTTTTTCAAACGGTTTGGAAAAATAATATCTGTTATATGGAGAAAGAAAGAGAGATAAGTCTGTTATGGTAAGCTGTTTATTGGAAAATTTCGAGTAAGGGAATATATGAATTATTTTTGTTATTCTCAAAAATTTTCAGTAAGTTTGAAATGATTTTTTATGTTAAAAATTCTTTAAAAATCTAATTGTACTTTTTAAAATATATTTTTAAAGTAATGTTTGAAGTATGTTTAGCAGTGGGTCTATGACAGAGGCCAAGCTGGAAATCTGTGGTAAAAATAATAAGTAAACATTTGTAAATTGATGTTCAGCCCTGGGTTTCAAAAAAGATTCTTCTGTAAAGAAAATTTGTCAGATGAAGATAAATCTACTTGGAAAGGGGGTTTTACATAAGACCTTGAGTCTCTCTGCTTTTAGAAAAATCACCATTTTTCAATTTAAAGAATTTAAAGAGTAGGATACTAAAATGTTAGAAGGCAAAAACAGTTCCCTGTGAAGGCCTTTGATGATAAGCCAAAGACACTGAAGAGCAGATACCAAGTGTGTCCTGGAATGTTTTTGTCTCTAAGGAAAAATGATAGATGAATTGTTTTACAGATCTCCCAAGCTAGAACCAGATTAAATTAAGCATGTATTGGTAACATTTAAGAGTTAAAAAATGGTATCTTATTATATATCATGTATTTATATTGCTTTAACATTTACCTGTTTACATTCTTCCAAGCAGTCTATCTTTTTATATTCCATCTTCTGATTAGTTAAATGTTCACCTCTGATGTCATGACAAAGTTTAATTTCAGAGAAAAGGTAAAGTTGGCTGTAGCGTGTACCATGATCTAGTCCCTCAATTATCCATGATCCTAGTCTATAGCTCCATACACAGATACCATCAATTGCCAAGAGAAAGTTGCTGGAATTGTATGAAAAGTGCTAAATGGATTGCTTTGGAATTCAAATCTACAAAATAGCGGGGAAAATGCCATTGTTTTAGTTGCTTTTCCCTATCAAGATCCTCCCTAAATCAGGGATGGCAAATAGGTTTCATTTCATGTGTCAATTTCATTTAATTAATTTGACTGCTTAAGACTGTTTTCAAAAGAATCGCAACACTATTGGGATACTGTGTAGTAAGGAGAGCCCTGGCGGAGGGTGATTGTGTCTACTCTTTGCAATCCCTGTCCTCACATGAAACAGGTAGTTGAGTGGATTGTCACCTACCCCCTTGATGAGAGTCCTCCCTGCTCTGTCTAATGCATGTCTCAGGGTCACATTCAGGTTTAACAAAGGTCTTGAAAGACCAATGCTGGTATATTCTTTTCTTTTGGTTCTTCTGCCTAAACAATGATGAAGGAGGTTAATCACTCTGGGGACTGTAAAGCAGCCCACAACTTTTTCTTTTTTGATATGTCAGGTTATATAAATTTGCTCCCCTTCTACCCTCTTGGGAAAACCATTTAAAGCTCCCAGAGTTGCAGTTTTCGTATTTAAATGTCTAGGCTCATAAGAATGCAAAAATGAGTAATAGTATAATGAGGCTGACTTTGACACAGGCATTAGTTAGGACTGAATTAGAAAGCCCCAAATTACAAAGTCATCAATCCACAAGTAGTTATAGAGTACTGACTATGTGTGAAGCATCCTGCTAGTTGCTCTAGGGCAAGGGTTCTTTACAAGGGGTCCATGAGCTTGAGTTGAAATTAAAAAAAAAAACAACCAACCATTCTTGTGAGGACCTGCTTGTTGTGGGTGTGATATATTTATTAAATAATACACAGTATCCGTGGACTTAGTAAGGGGTCCATGGTTTTCACCTGACTGCAAAGGGGACCGTGGAAAAAAAAGGTTAAGAACCTCTTCTCTAGGGGAAACAAAATTAATAAAATAGTATCTCTTCCCTCCTGGAGCTCAGCTGTACTAGGGAAAATAATACATTCACCAAAAGTTACCCTACAGGCAATGAATATATTCTAAGGGCCATGGGAGTAGCAGAGGGTGAGAGTAGAGCCGTGGGGCATCTCTCCTTGCTGCTAATTTGTAAACTAGCCCCATTGTTAAGGGAGAGTTTAAGATTACAGATTGTCAGCCCTGGAAGGAGCCCTCTGTCATGGTTAATTTCACCTGTCAACTTGGCCAGGTTTTGGTGCCCAGGTGGTACCCAGCTGGTACCCAAGTGGCCCAGATTTGCTGTGGTGGTATTTTGTAGATGGGATTAGCATTTACAATTTGTTGACTTTAAGTAAAGGACATTACCCTCCACAATGTAGCTAGACCTCAGCCAATCAATTGGAGGCCTTAAAGGCAAAGAACTGAGGGTTCTGGGAAGAAGAAGGAATTCTGCTTCGAGACTATACCCTCCACACCTTTCCGAGTTTCCAGCCTACTGGCTTCCCCTAAGAAATTCTGGCTCGATCGAAATTTCAACATCACTTACTGGAATTTCCAACCTCTGTCCTGCCCTACAGAATACAGATTTGCTAACAACCCTCACAGTTGTGTGAGCCAATTCCTGTGATAAATCTGTCCTTACATACACACACACATTTTTTGGTTCTGTTTCTCTGGAGACCCCTGAGGAATATGCCCTCCAATACCATAAATGTGAAAACCAGTCTCAGAGAGGTTGTGATTTGGTAAGAAGTGCACATTAGAATTCAGATCTCTGCCTTATCTGATGTGAATAGCAAAGTTTCCCTTGTCTGGACTCCTAAGCAGCTGTGGGGTGGTGGAAAGGGTGTGGGGTGGGACAATCTGCCAGAAGACTTGGGTTCTCATTAATTATAGCTATGACACTTAATCATTTACAAACTAAATTTTCTAATTGTAAAAAAGAGGCTAATACTACAGGCTCTGCATCTTATACCTGATGGGGTAGTTAGGAGAATCACGTGAGACTGTGTGAGAGTAGTTGGAAAATAATTAAGTGCTATAAAAATGTAGAGGATTAATAACAGTTGACATTTATTAAGTACTTATTATGTGCCCTGCATTGTGCTGGCACTTTATATTCATTACCTCAGTTAACCCTTGAGCACCCTTGTAAGATAGATACTATTATCAACATTTTACTGACAAAGAAACTCAGACTTAGAGTGATTGAGTCAATTGCATAAGAATAAGTGCCCCAGACAGATTTCTGGCTGAGCAGCCAGATTTTAGAGTCCCCATAAGACCAGTCCTCTTACCAGCTTCCAATTATTAGGGAAGAAGTCAAAATGAAAAAGTGACAATTGTCTACAGCTGGCAAATTTGCTTATTCTCCTAGCGTAGCCCAAGCTTAAGCTTGGGGTCACCAAGTGGTTAAAACCGTGTACCTTGCTGGGGGATCCCCAGGAGTATATGGAGAAGGTAAGTCTTTGTGAAAAGCGTTTTTTTCTAAGACTCACTAAGTCCCTTGACCTCATGTATGCACAAGCATGCATTCTCCAGCTCTGGGTATTTAACCAGACTAATTTCAAACAAATATTCAAGGTTTGCAATGAAAAGTCTGATTAATCTATTAACTGCCCTTGGTAATGAACTGAGAAATTATTGCTTCAACTGCTCTCTTCCTGCTCAAAAGCCCAAAGGGGCTGCCCGTCCATCTCTCCACTGCCTTGGGTTTAAGGGAAGCCCCTAAGTCAGTGAACCTGGCCACCCAGGGACAAAGTTTGAGTCCCAAGCAAGCAGAAGACGGGGGGACTTCTGTTTCTGAAAGTGAATCTGAATGCTGCTCTCACTCCTCAATACTCCCTGGCAAAAGTCTGAGTTTGAGAGCAGAAAGTGAATGAGATTTGTAAATAGAACTCCAGAGGAAATGTGCATGGCCTGTGTATTGCAGGGAGGCAGGAGGAATGAGAGAATAGACTGAAGGCTGACTGTGGGGGAGGGGGCTTTATGCTTGCTGCAGAGGCTGCATTTCCTGCTCTGTTGGGTGCGCTGCACCAAGAAAGCTTCTCCCACACAGAGCTTCTCCATCCTCACCTGTAACGCCTGAACAGGAGCTGGCAATCATGCTGAATTGTGTGCCGGCCAGAGAAACGGTCACTAGGAATGAAAGTCACTGTGCAGTGAGATAAATGGTCTCAGTGCCAGCCAGTTTGAAAGAGAAATCTCTGCAGATTCTGGCCAGGCTAGCGGGACCAGCAATGGCACATGACCTGTGCTAGCTCCCCTGCCTTGCCTGCACCCCACCCCCACTTCTTAGTCTCTTCCAGAGGAATAAATCAACAGAGATGATAGAAGGGTCTTAGGGTCCTCCCAAACATACCCTAAAGCTTGCTGCCCTTTAATTTGATTTGCTATGGGCCAGGCACTGTGCCTATTGCTCAACATACTTTATCCTATTCAATCCTCTCAATAATCCTAAGAAACAGGTGTTGTTATTCCTTTTATACAGATAGGGAAACTAAGGCTTAGAGAGATTCAATAAGTGGCAGCAAGTCAGACAGATACATAGAAATGAAGTTAGGAATATAACCCAGCTTACCCAACTTCAGAGCTGGAGTACTTACTGCTTCACTTTCACTCCTTGGCGATATCCTAAGAAAGAATCTCAGATTGTGCAGGGGTGTTCATGTGTGTGTATTTTTACTCTCTTTCTGTCTCTTTCTCCCAGTCCTCCACCACCCTACACCCGATAGCCACCTTTTACTCACTCTAGCAGTTTCCTTATTCTCAGCTCTCTTATCATCTACCTGAGAAATTAATTCACTCACATGTGTTAGGAATTAAGTAATTTAACTCTCCCTTGAATATTTGCATTTTTTAAGAGGAAATAGAGAGTGAGACACCGATAAAAATGTACTATTCCTTCAAGCAGGAGCCAGGAGTGGGATCAAGACATTTTGGGGGAGGAAGGCAAAAGATATCTGGGGAACCATGAAACCTACTCCCTCTGACAGAAGAAATACAAGCACTCACAAACAGTACCACCTGATGCTACTGCCAGCCTAGGGCAGGCAGGTGGCAGCCTCTCTCTTTTTGCATGTACCACACATTCCATGGAACCCCAAATGCGCAAGCATAATCCCCAGACATCAAGACTCAGAGTTTCTGTGGTATTCGAGCGGTAGGATCTGTATTACAAGCTTCATAGTGAACAGGAAAGATCCTTTCTCCTCTCTCCTTTTCAGTGTAGAAATGCAGGCTCCAAAGCAGGAGGGGGAAGGTCAGAGAAAAGGAAGGGGGGAATCTACAGAGTATTACCATGGTAACACCCTAACTGGCATCGTTTTTTTTCTTTTTTTTTTCCCCCAGTCGGAGCCCATCCCTAATGCAGTCTTTTCTAGAGCCATGGAGTTCAGGGTCCCTAGTACAGACAGGGCCACGCACAGTGCATCTTTCACATGTGTCAGGCTCAAGCTGGTCTCTTTTCCCTTTTCCAGTACATGGGGCTCTGATACTCTTCTGAGTCTTTGCGTTTGCTTGTTCTCTTCTGTTCAGCAGAACTAGTCATGGTCGTTGTTTCTTTTCTATCCCCAAATAGAATATAAACTCTCTGGGGGCTAGGGCTTTTGATCATTTTGTCAGTGCCTGGAACTATGCCTGGCACATAGTAAGTGTTCTGCGAATATTTGTTTGCTGAAGGAAAGAATGAAGATACAGGTTTATCAGAAAGTACATAGCTTAGCTATAATATTTAGCAGGCACCCATCAACATCTGGCCACATATTTCTAGTGAAACACTTGAATTTCCCATTCCTTAGCCACGTTGTGAGACCCAGTTGCAGCTTTGCTTGTACTAAAGTCAATGCACTTGACAGGGGTTGCACTATCTAGGGGTCAACTTTTCCCTTCTCTACACTTTTAAACCAGATCTTAACTATCCTAGCTTCTGAGTTTTTGGTGAGAGCTATAATGTTAAAATGCAGCATATGTTTCTATTTACTCAATTAATATTTAGTGAGTACCAATGTACCAGTCACACTTCTAGGTGCTGACGACGGAACAGTGACCAAACAGACTCAAAGCTTATACCTAGTGTAGTCATTTATAAAAGGGTTCTGCAATAAGACCTCTGATACTTTATTTTTCCTGGAAGATATTTAGCTAATTGTGTGATCAAAGAGGCTGCATTTTGTCTAATAGAAAACATTCCAGGGCTGAGGTGGGGAAAATAGTGGCCATCAGCCTCTTATCCTTTGGTGCAAGGAATTGAAAGAAATAGCCACGCAAAGGAAACTAGGGGTTGTTTTAAAAGTGAAGAGAAAGGTTCTTTCAGAGGGCTGTTTGCCTTGCAGGTTGCTGAAGAACAGAGGAAGGCTAGAGGGCAGATGGAAGGAAGTTTAGGTGTCTGACCTAATACCTCTGTCTTCCTTTGCTAGGGTGTTATGGCAAATATCACACAATGGAATGGTTTACAAAAGGAATTTATTGTTTCATCATTTTGGGGGCTAGAAGGCTTGCTTCCTGCTGGGGTCCATAGCATTCCATTGTGGGCTAGCTGCAATCCTTGGGTTTCCTTAGTTGAATCACCACCTCACATTGCATGGCATTGTCCTCTCCTTTCTGGCTTCTGTGACTTCTAGGTTCTCTCAATAAAGCCTCCAGTAATCCAGATTAAGATCCATCCTCAAGTTGTTGAGCCACACCTTAATTAAAATAAATTCTTCCAGAGGTTCTACTTATAATGGGTTCATACACATAGGGACATGGATAAGCTAAAGAACATATGTTTTTTGGGGTACATAATTCAATCTTCCACAACCCCTAACACTGTGGTGTGAATTAGTTTCATAGGCAAATGACTAGAGAGAAGATCTGAGCTCAAATTCCAGCTCCATCTTTTCCTAGGTCTGTGGTCTTGGACAAGCTCCTTAACTTCAGTGAGGCTCAATATCCTCACTTGCAAATGGGGATGATATTATTGTTAATCCCATGGATTTTGTGAGGCTTAAGGCCTAGTGCCTAGCTCTTACTGGAAGCTGGACAAATGATTATTACTACTGGGCAATTGAAGAATGAGAAGGAGCAAAAGTGAAAGGGAGAGTAGAATGTCCCCAAAGTCACCCCTCAGTTCTGAATATTGTCAAAACCAGATCTTGCCCTGCCTTCTGGAGGCCAAACCTGGATGTTTCTTAATTCATGTCAGGTCTCACAGCTGTCTTTGTCTTTTCCTTTAGACCAGTGGTTCTTGAACTTTCAAGTGCATGAAGCAAACATGTACAATTGTCAAAAATAAAGAATCCTGGATTTACACCTGAGAGGTTCTGATGTAGTTGACCAGAGGTAAGGCCCAGGGTCTATATTTTGTGGCTCTTCAAATAATTTTAATGCATGTCATAGGTGGATTCTACTTTGAAAAATCTAAAGAGG
>JAQZBX010094125.1:0-12064 GCA_029593785.1 Cabassous unicinctus | reverse complement strand
CCTCTTATAACAGCTTTTGACTGAATGTCTATTTTATCTGATATTGGTATAGCTATTGCAGTCTTTTTGGTTTCTACTTGCATGGTATGTATATTTTTCCATCTTTTCACTTTCATTCCACTTGTGTCTTTGAATTTTAGGTGAGTCTCTTGTCAGCAGCATATACTTGGTCATGCTTTTCTATCCATTCTACCAATTTCTGCTTTTAGACTGAAAAGTTTAATCCATTTATATTTAAAGTAAATTCTGGTAATATAGGACTTTATTCTGCCATTTTTCTACATAGCCAATGTAGCGGTTAGGCTAATGTGTCAACTGGACCAGGAATTGTGCCCAGTTGTTTGGTCAACAAGCACTGGGCTAAATGTAAAACAAGGGCATTTATGGACTTTAGTCACCATGAGTTTACTGCTTAGATAGCTGATAACATCTACATCAATCAGGGAGATTGCCCTCAGCAATGAGTTACTTTTATCCTATCAGTTGAATGCCTTAAAAGGGGAAGAGATTTCTACATTCAGAGAGAATTTCCCAGCTTGTCTTCAGACAGCCAACGTCTCCCGGAAACTCATCAAGAACTTTCATTGGACTTTTATCAGAGCCCCTGGTTTACAGCCTGCCTGTGGAACCTGGACTTGTGCAAAAGCACAGTCATGTGAGATACCTTTATAAAATCTCATATTATTGAAAGATATATCCTATTGATTCTGTTCCCTAGATTACCCTGACTAATACAGCTATTGGTTGTTTTATACCATTTTAGCCCCTCAATTCTTCTGTTTATGCCTACTTTCATATATATTTGATGCTGCACACTGTTCTACTAGACTCTGGAGTTCCAAAATAAGTTGATTCAGGTGGTTTCTACTAGTTAAACAGATGTTTTGGTTAATTCCTTCTTAGTTGTCTTATGTACTATGTTAGGTACTCTTCATATATGTCCCCATTACACTTTGTAGAGTTATTTATTACTGAATAACAAAGCACTCCAAATCTCTGTGGTTTATGATAGTAAACATTTATAAGTGTTCTCATGTCTCTGGGTCAATTGAGTTTCTACTATACTGGACAAGGATCAGCTGATCTCAGAAGGTTTGTCATTATGGATGAGTGGGTCTTGCTGGTCTAGAAAGGCTCATCTACAAATATAATAGTTAGCTGGCTGCTTGCTGAGACAGTTGACCTCTCCTCCAGTTGATGTTTTAGACTTTAGCACTGTATCCCAGCGTTGTTCACCTGGTGATTCCTGGAGGTCCAGAGGTGAGCGGAAGAAAGCAAGGCCTCTATGGGGCTAGGCATGATAGCCTTTCTATTGTATTATATTAGCCAAAGCAAGTCATCAGACCAGCCAGATTCAAGGAGCTTCCAAGGATATGGATAGAGGTAGGCACAGCCACTTTTGTTATCAATCTGCCACAGTCACCGTGCTTTTTCTGTCATTTCAAATAACACATTTTACTTAATCATATTTTAATTTCCATGATAGCAGAGCTTTCCTATGTTACCTTTCGTATCTGTAAGGATCCCAGAAAAATTAATGGTACCTAGTTTAGCTTTCATATTAATTTTTAATAAATTATAGTTGGAAGAATCCCATAGAAAACAATAAAGAATAACCTCTCACAGAAGAAAAGCATGTAATGCCCTCTCATTGAATAACTATGTAGAAAGAAGCACACCATGAATGTAATTTAGTTAGAATTAAAAATGGAATTTTATTCATAATGAAGTGCTTTGCAAACTTTTTGTTTTAATTATTCAATTATTTATTTTTCAGTGATTATGACTGATAATGTACCAAGAGCCAAGATGCCACTTGACATACTTTTTACTAATCCTCAAACAATCTCTGTTTGATAGAGAGCAAAAACTGAAGTTGAAGGAATTCCTTTTTCCTGCTCACATGTAGAGGGTGGAAAACCATTTATTTTGGTTCCTGTTGAATTTTAATTGTTATTTCTAAACTCGTTTACTGATTTTACTGGTTTATTTTTTTTTCTCCTTTATTCCCATTCCTGAGCCTCATTCTCCTGTCTTCCATTGGCAATAACTCTAATAATTTTAAATTTAATCTTAATCTTAAATTCCATCTTGTCTTTCCTTTCATTTAAATTTCTTTAAGTAAGAACCCTAATTTCTTAATGCTAATATAATAGGTTTAAACTCTTAAACATTTCCTCCCACCCTCACAGAACCTTTACTGACAATTTCTACATTTCATATCCCTAGTTGTCAGCCCCATAAAATTTCTTGGGTTTCCCTATTATTTTTACATAAGAAATAGGGATGCTATCTTTTTCAGCTGAGCTAGGTAAAGTCTTTAAAATACTTTAATATTTAAATTTATAAAATGAAATAATCCTGTCAAGTTCTGCTAGCCTGCAATGATTTTTAGGACACAGACTTGCTGGAATCTCATTGAATGCATTGTAAACATTAAAAATGTCATTGCATATTGGTCTAAGAGCAGAGACCTAGATGGCCATGTGAGCAGGGATCCTCTGTCTTACTGAGAAAGTTTAATTTTTATGGGCTTACCAACAGGCCTCCTTTATGTGCTGTTCTTACTTCTCTTGACAGCTAAATTATAAAGAGACTCTTACAACTAAAAGTCTATTCAGAAAGTCAAAGCTGATGAAAAAGGCCTTCCTGATATTCTCAAAGGAAAAGAAATGAATTCACCATTTACTTCAACATGTTAATCTCACGTTGGGTAAGTAGCCACCAACTTGACAAGTGGGATATCTTTTGGCCAGGTGAAGAGCACAGATAGAGTCTACATACACACACACACCCATACACATACCAAAGCACAACAAAAACTGAGTTATGTAGTAAGAGGAAAAGAGACCATAAACAAGAAAATTTGAAAACTGATGGTGGAATAAACCAATCAGGAGACAGATTCTTATTGTACGGACTGACAGTTGCTTCCTCCATATAGAACCCTGTTGTTTTTTAAATGGAAGTGGTCTTGAAATACATCAACGATCCTATACGGCCTTTTGCATGCTTCGGCTCCACTGCCTACAGATACACAGTAACACCTTAGATTCCAAATAATTGGGTATAGCTGAATGTCAGTATAACCCTACCATAAATCATAGAGTGGTCATCTTTACCTGAAGTATTGTTATAATGCATTGTCATGCTAACAGAAAGGAAGTCCAGAGGGGAAGGAGAAATCTGGACAGAGAGCAGCAACATGCCAGGATCAACAGTAGCTGACTGTGGTGAGAAAGCATCTCTGATGATGCATAGAGTTGGACTTTTATCACATCCTGGGAACTGTAAGCTTTTACAGTTTTGTAAAAGCCAAAAGATTTCTAGTACTTTGCATTGGTGCCCCTTTGGCAGACTAATACAAACTGCAAAAAAGATTTTTGTAGAAATAGACAAGCTAATACTGAAATTAATATGGTAATACAAAGGACATAGAAGAGTAAAATAAATTTTAAATAGGGTGAAAATGTTGGAAAACTTATATTACTTGACTTTAAGTCTTAATATGTACTACAATAATCAAGATAATATAATATTGATGTAAAAATGACTGTGTTAGGAGCTCAGTAAAACTTTCCCTGAAAAAAAAAACAAAAAAGACTGAACAAGAATTGACGAAAATAAAAAAAAAGAATTTAAAATAACTGAAAGTGAACAAAGAGCATACAACAAGAAGCATTTATTCAAGAAAATCTAATGAATATAAGAATAGTTGGAGTGTATAATATTTTAGGTGTAGCTGCTTCCCCCTCCCAAACACTCCATGGCATGGAAATTTTACCCTGTGAAAGCAGTGCAGATCATGAGAATTGGCGGCCTTGTTGGTGTGCAGCAGGGGCTTGTCTTTATTTGAAGCAGAGCTTGGAGAGATCCAAACTCATTGGCATTGTAGGAAACAATAGAGATCTCAGTTGTAGATAATCATGTAAGGTTAAATTCTAGACAATACAAGTTGAGGCAAGCAGCAGAACATTGGAACAGCTAGAAGTTTAACAGGGAGATAGAGTGAAAAAGACTGCCTTGTTAAAATTACCATTTTTCTTAATGAACAAAAGTCTTGTGCATGTGTAAGGTTGTGCTTACCCAGAACACACTGGAGAAGAGTCTTGTGAGTTACTAGTCCTTAGCTGAATGCTGGGCATTCCCTAAATTTTGAAATTTCCTCAAGTCACACAAAGATCTACCAGAAAAAGTGGAAGGCTTAATGGCTCAAAGTATTTAAGCAAAATCTCTATTTTAAGTTCAATGATCTAGAAATGATGCTTAAGTCACCAGGTTTAAAAATAAATTTTAAAAATGTCTAAGCAGAAACAGAAGTTACCCACTGAAAGGAATACAGGCTCAAGAAATGTCTTAGTTTGTTAAAAGTTGCTGGGATCAATATACCAGAAATGAGTTGGCTTTTATAAAAGGGAATTTATTAGCTTAAAACCTTACAGTTCCAAGGCTAGGGAAAATGTCCAAAATCAAGGCATCAGGCAAAACTTTCTTGCC
The DNA here is from genome assembly GCA_029593785.1 of Cabassous unicinctus. Lineage (NCBI taxonomy): Eukaryota > Metazoa > Chordata > Mammalia > Cingulata > Chlamyphoridae > Cabassous > Cabassous unicinctus. Next base: position 7,567 of record JAQZBX010094125.1, on the reverse strand, counting down.
AAAGATCAGCTGTTGGTGATCCTGTACTCCTGCCAAGTGGTAAGACATAATGTGGTTTCTGGTCTCTGCCTTTTCCTCCAGACTCACTTTCTCCTTGTGCTTAGCTATGGGTGATTAGGCACATGGCAAGTTCTGCTCATCTTTCTGCTCCCCTTTGGCCTCATTGCTAGTTCTGCTTTAGGCTGCTTTGTCTGTGGCTTTTCTCTCTCCCATGTTCACTGATTTCAAATTCTGGAGGCATATGTCACTGCAGCTTTTTTCCTGTGTCCTCTACTTTTATTCTTCTGTTTATAAAGGACTCCAATAAGAAGATTAAGACACACCCTGGGTTATGCCTTACTGTAGCAATCTAACCAAGTGGCCCTTAATTGGCTAGTCTAATCAAAGGTTCACAATAGGTTCAATTTAAGAATGTAATTTTCTGGAGTCTACATAAAAGACTCAAAACAACAAAACAAGAATTAGTTCAAACAAGTAACTAAAACAATCAACAACAAAACCAACAACAATAACCACTTTCAGTGGTGATATGGGGATCAGAATCCAGTTGCTAAATCAAATTATCTAAAATATCCAGTTTTCAATGTCCAGTTATATGAGACATATAAAGAAATGAGAAAATGTAATCAATGCACAGGGAAATAAGCATGTGATAGAAATTATTTTTGAGGGGACTCAGGTTTTGGATTTAGCAGATAATCACTTCAAATTACTATTATAAAAAATGCCCAATGCAAATATTCTTGCTGTCCTGATTTTATGATAATCAGGGTAGGATAAACATTTGCTATATTAGACATCATGCATGTGTCCCCAGACCTAGTTTTTCTCCTTAGGTATGGTTTTTAGAACGCTGGTGATAAACTAAGCCTGATTTATTATAGGACCATCCTGTATGGGAAATGACCATAAATTTGGGTATCTTTGGTCAACTTTAAGAGACCAACCTGGGAGAGAGATGTGGCTTGGGTGGTTGGGCATCCGTGTCCCATATGGAGGTGCTGGGTTTGATCCCTGGGACCTCCCAGTAAAATTTAAAAATATATATAGAAGGTGCCTGGGCCATCAGGCTCCTTGCGTGTGTGAGCCACCAGGCCCGGTGAGCCATGAAGCAAGATGACGATGTAACAGGAGAGTGACACAAGTGAAAGCCTAGAAGAGACACACCAAAAAACCAGGAACTAAGGTGGCACATGCAGTAGGACTCCTCTCTCCCACATCAGAGATTCTGTGGATCGAATCCCAATGAAGACAGGAGGAGAAGGATGAGAAGAGAGGGTAGGAATTGGACACAGAGAGTAGCCCAGCAAATGGACACAGAAACAGCAAAAACTGGGAGGGGGGGAGTTAACAATGGATAAAAGTGAATAAATAAATAAATCTTTAAAAAATTATAAAAGGGAGGAAGATACAGACTATAGATAGTAGTAATACTTTGCTTATGCTCTTTCATAATTTGTTAACAAATGTTTCACAACAAGGCAGAGTGTTTGGGGGGGATGATGTGTGGGAGCCCTTTATGATGTTATGCATGTTTGTTTTATAAGATCACAATGTTTACTGAACACTTATAGTTTATGTATGTTCATGTATGAATGATATACTTCAATAAATTGTTCAAAAAATTTTAAAAAATACAAAAAAAAAATGTCCAAAGGACAGAAGGAAATCATGTTTAAGGAATTAAGGAGCCAAAATTCCATCTATAAGACCTTTTATGTGAAGCATGAGAGAGTTTCAATATGCTGTCTCTGTTTGAAGATGACGAGGCCATATGGAAAGCTTGAGACGGAACTGAATTCTGCCAACATGTGAGTTTGGAAGGGGACACCTCTCCAGATGAGAACCAAAGTCCAAGAAGATTATCTTGAGTCCAACCTGATGAGAAACTGAGCAGAGAATTCAGCCATATCATGCTGGAATTCTCACAAACAGAGACTGTTAGTTAATAAATTTGTGCTTTTTAAGTTGCTACATTTGTCATAATTTTTTACATAGTCATAAAATGCAAAAATAGGGAAAAGTGACTGTGCATGGGGATTAGTGGGATGTCTGTATTTTATAAATAGTTTTTTTAAAAATGTACAACAGCTCTAACTATTATAATAATAATAATAAATAAAAGTAATACAGATTTGGACCTGGAAATGGGATGCTGCAGTAATAAATATCTAAAAATATGGAAATGGCTTTGGAATTGAGCAGCGGTCAAATAGGGAGGGAAAGAGTGCAAGTGAGAGCAACAGTGAGTGAGAGGGAGAGAGCAAGATGATAATGACAAATGAAGAATTGTTTCCAGGAATTCTTAGACATTTCATTTCATCATACCTATTACACAAGCAACAGCTTCCAGAACCATGACAGATACAATAAAAGAAATACAAGAATCCTCAAAATTATAAAAGGTTTTAGAAGGGTGATTATTAAAAAACCAATGACTACTAAAAACATATCATGGAACAAGTTTCTGTTCACAATAGGAAAATTATACTAGAAACAAGCAAATGTAATATGAAATTTGCAGGTCTTTTTAAAAGAAAACTGCAAAACTCCATTGAAAAATATAAAAGAAATTATAAAAGAGGGGAAAATTCCATATTCCTGATTAGATATTTGAAAACTGACAATTTCTCCTGAATTTATCTCAAATCCAAGATTTCCAATATGCTTTTAATAGAGAAAATTACATATATTATAAACACAAAATGGAAAGATAGATCAATGACACCAATTAGAAAGCCCCACCAAAAAGCCTTGAGTATATATATGTATACATATAAAATTTTATATCATGAAGATGGTATTTCAAATTAAAGAAGTGACATATCTCTGCATAAGTCTGTTGGATCAATTGTCAAATAAAAATTAACAATTTCAATTGTTAATTTAAAATTGTCAAGTGGACCTATGTTTTGCTCAACACATAGTTTACACTTTGCACAAAGGTATATTCCAAATTAATTAAATATTTAAATACCAAAAACAATAATAATAGTGGAAAAACATGAAATTCAATATATATATGACTCTAAGGTGGGAAAATAATTACTGGGCATGACATAAAAGTGTGAGGAATAAGTAATACTAGATTTGGGTGAAGTAAATTAGGCAGACAACTTTGTCAAAACAATTACTAATAAAATTCAAAAAAATATTACACACTAGGAAAAGTATTTTTTGCATTTAATTCTAGAGAATAACACAAACTATCATAAAAAATCATCATAAAAATCATCATAATTCCTAATGTTTTCCTAAAGGTGAGGAAAATGGAACTATCATTAAATGTTTAGATAATAATAATTTTGTAACATTGGCTGAAGGATATGTCTGGCTTGCCATTGCAGTGATGGAGAGAGGCCGTTGTATATTTTATCATAACCTACAAAATTGTGCAGGAAAAAGTGTTAACTGTAATGTAAACTGTAATCCATAGTTAGCAGCTATGCTTCAATATGTTTTCATCAATTGTAACCAATGTACCACACTAATGACACATGTTGTTGATGTGGGAAAGGGTGGGAGGGGAGATAGTAGGGCATATGGGAATTCCTTATATTTTTTAAGTAACATTTATGTAATTTAAAGCATCTTCAAAAATAAAAAATAACTAAAAAGTTGTTAATTGTTTTATATCTTGTATTTGATATATCTTAGTTAATATTCCGTGTGCATTTTAATGAAAGTGTGTTCTTCTGCTGTTGGTTTGATTGTTCTATAAATATCAATTGGGTCATATTGGTTAATAGTATTATTCTGGTCTTCTCTAACCTTACTGATTCACTGCCTACTCTTTCTATTAATTATTGGGAAAAAGGTTTCAAATTCTCTGACTATAATTATAGATTTGCATATTTCTTTTTGCGGCTCTATAGGGATTTACTACATGTGTTCTGAAAGTCTGTTTTTAATTTCCAAATGAGAATAGTTTTATCTCCTTTAATAATTGACCAACTTAGCATTAGGAAAGTACCCTCCTTTCTGCTAGTAATATTTTTTGTTCTGAAATCTACTTTGTTATTTCAATATGTTTTCTCAACTCCATTTCATCAGTGTTATAATAATCAATCCTTTTCCATCTTTTCTACTTTTCACTGGTTTAAATGTTTATATTTAAATTGTTTTCTGTATTTCTGCCTTCTTTGAATTATTTCACTATTTGCATCTTTGCTGATTTATTTGCAATAATTCTGGTGTGTGTCTCTGAGTTTGTGCATCACATGTGCACACATGTGTCAGCTTTAGGGTTTATGGTACACATTCTTCGCTTATCATAGTTCACCTTCAAGTAATATTACACAACTACACCTCTAGTATAAGAACATACAACAGTAAACTACCATTTTTCCTTTCCTGGCCTTTGTAATACATTACTGTTGTACATTTTACTTCTATATAGATTATAAGCCCAACACTATATTGCTACTTGATTTTTCTTTAAATAGGTAATTTCTTTTTTAAAAGATATAAATAAAAAGATGAATCTTCCTTTTAATTTATCCATGTATTTACCACTTCTGGAGTTTTTCATTTTTTTGTGTAATTTCTTTTGGTGTTATTTTATTTCTTCTTAAAGAATTTCTTTAGCATATTTTGTAGAGCACTGATACTGGTGAATTATTTCAACTTTTGTATTTGTAGAAAAGTCTTATTTCACCTTCTTTTTGAAAGAATTTTTCACTGAGTGTGAAAGGCATCTTATTCTATGGGAGAAAATATTTGGAAACCACATATTCAATAAAGCTTTGATTTCCATGTTATATAAAGAGATCATACAATACAACTATAAGACGACAAGGAACCCAATTTAAAAATGGGCAAAACACTTGAATAGACATTTTTCCAAAGAGGAAATACAAATGGCCAAAAAGCACATGAACAGATAATCAATAGCACTAACTATTAGGGAAATGCAAATCAAAATTACAATGAGATATCATTTCATACCTTAAAGAATGAACATTATTTAAAAAACCAAACAAACAGAAAACTACAAGTGTTGGAGACGATGTGGAGAAATAGGAATACTCCTTCACTTTTGGTGGCAATGTAAAATGGTGCATCTTCTATGGAGGATAGTTTGGCAGTTCTTCAGGAAGCTAAATATAGAGCTGCCATGTAATTCAGCAATCCCACTACTAGGAATATATTCAGAAGAACTGAAAGCAAGGACAGAAAGTGACATTTGCACACTGATGTTCATAGCAGTCTTATTCAAAATTGCTGAAAGATAGACACAATCGAAACATCTGTCAAATAATGAATGGATAAACAAAATGTGGGATATACATATCATGGAATACTCTGAAGCTCTAAGAAGAAATGAAGCTGGTATGCATATGAGAACATGGATGAACCATGAGGAAATTATGTTGAGTGAAATACACCAGACACAAATATTGTATGGCCTCAATGAACTAAATATGATGAGTACACTCATGGAGTTAAAATCTAGAATATAGTTTTCTAGGGGAGAGAATGAGGATTGAGAAGGGCAGGCTGATGCTTAATGCAGATAAAATGGCTTTTTAAATGCCTTTATATGCTAATTATTTCATGTATGTCATCTCTGAGCCTCTATTAATTGGTTTCCTCTTTTTTATTTGTATATTTTCATGCTTGTTTTCACTGCTGGTAATAATTATTATTGAATACCAAATATTGTAATCAATTTGTGGAAGGGGGAATGCTTATTTTTTTACTGCTACAAATATTCTTGAGCTTTGTTCCAAGGCTCAGTTATGAGAAATGAAAGAGTTTGATCCTTTAATGTCTTGCTGTTAAGTATCTGGTTGTTCAACCTAATACCTCATGGATTATGTGATTTTTATCTGACTTTTTTAGGGAAGGTAGAACACAGAAGAGAAAGGAAAAGGGCAATGTAAGAGTCACATTCCAAGTGACTGTATGCTTTGGAAAAGAGATATGAAGGTTTTTGGATTATGCATTCAACCAAAGTTTTAAAATGATCAGGAATGAGTCATAGGACTCCAATGATACTTTTCTAATAAAAAAGAACTGACTGAAATAGTTGTGGAAACCAACTGAAGTATCTTTAAGGAGCTCAATGCCTAAAATGGAAAGCTCGGGTAACCAGTTGAGATAAATGTAAAGGAACACACAGTCTAGTAGAAAATATCTACAAAGAACAGTTCATAACAATTACTGAAATTCTTAAAGTGTTTATACTACAAGTTCACTCATTTCTTCAGTATTTCAATAAATATTTGATTTAATTATCGGATATTTATATCGGCCATCTAACATGAGCCAGGGTATAAAACTGCATAGCCTAAATTCACTCCTTGTCCTTATAAAAGTTTTTTTTTATTCTAACGGTCAACTTAATAAACCAATTGAAAACATGTTACAAAAGAGTATGCATACTCTATTTTGTATGTACAAAAAATACGTTCCTACTTGGATCTTGTCACCTGAGCTTCACTTATTATGAACTTGAACTATGTTTAACACTGCTGAATAATCATGTCTCTGAGGACACAGTTCTTTCTGTAGCTTTGCTGGGCTTTCTGCCAACATTTAATATGTAGTGGATTCATTAGTAACTTTTAACATGGGTCATTAGGGATGCTTTTGTTGGTTCACTCAGTCTCTTATGCTGGTTGAGCAGAAACAATAAATGATTTTCTTGTTATTGTAGAATTTTTCTCCAGTCAGAGATATATAAGACTTAACTCTGTTTAAACCAGAGAGAGTTTATGGCATTTAACACACCTTTTTTTAAGCAAAAATAATTTCTTTTAGCTATCAAGAAAACAAATAATTATTTCCTGGTTTTAAAATTAGATAATAATTGTGTTGTATAAATGTTTTTGTATGATGTGACAAGAAATTGAGAGAACTCTATATAAGCACAGGTGACCTTCAAACTAGGACCAGGGCTCATGGAACAGCATGCTGAGTGTATTTGTAAGTTTCCACAAAACTCCTGCCCAGCTTAGATCAAACTATGAACCTTGTTGGTCAAATTGCAAATAGTAGAATGGAGAATTGCTGTTTGAGTAAGTATGACAATGTTAGAGAGCTCTGAGGAAAAATTGTATCGTCAGATCTTTATGTTGTCTAAGAAAAGAACTAGTTATTCCAAAAATTGCCATGTTGAAAATTAGCAAATTTCCTAAAAGGTAGAAACAGGTTTATTTTTTCTTAATACAAATTTTAGTTCTACAATGTACAGACTTAAGAGAGATTTAAATAATGGGGAAAATAGAATTTACATATGTATAGTAAACCACAAGAGACGTAATTTTAGGTATATGCCCACAAATGCTTTGTATATTCAAATGCTGAAAAATGAAATACATAAATACGATATTGGTCTATTGCATCTGATTATCAATCATTCTTATGGCTTGATGACAAAGCAGTCTATGGAAACCAAGTGTTGATGACTGGAAAGTGAGGACAGTTTGGGAGCATGGATCATTGACCTGATGGGGTAAAGAGGACTAAATATTTTCAGTTGGCAGTCACTACCTGTAACTGTTGGCCAATTTGATGTAATTATGACTTCCAAATATAAAATTGGATCATGCTTGTAAACTGA
>JAQZBX010094124.1:0-12064 GCA_029593785.1 Cabassous unicinctus | reverse complement strand
TGTCTTTTGTGGGGGACATGATTCAATCCTCAATGTGGTCTCATCCAACTACAGGAGGGACCAGGGATTGCAGTCCTGTCCTCTGCCCAGAAGGAGGGAAAACTGGATACAGCCGGTGAAGAGCACTAGTGTAGGCACACAAGTATTTTGGGGTAGGAATCAAGATCCCCAATTCATATATGAGTAAACAGAGACCCAGAGCAATGAAGTGACTTGCCCAAAGTGACCTTCAACTTGAACCCAGTTCTTCTGACTTTGAGTTTATTCATCTTTCTATGGTACAGGGGCAGACACGTTCCTGAAAGTGTTGACTCTCGGGAGAGCCACTTATTGAAGATGCTGCATCAGGGTGTGGCAGGGGTCATTTTCATATCCCAGTCACTAGAGCCTTGTTAAAAGTGCAGGTAATTGGTTCCACTCCAGAGAGTCTGATTCTGGAGGTCTGAAGTAGAGCTAGGAGCAGGCTCTGAGTGATTCTGATATAGATGGTCAAGAGTCATGCTTTAAGAACCACTGCTATGGAAAGTCCTATCAAATGTGGTTTAAAGATTTTCTTTTTCTTGAGCCCTATAAGCTGCAATAGTGCTTAATTCCTTCTATTCCATGTTCGCATTAACTGTGTCCATTTCCTATTACCTGGAGGACCGGCATTACTTTTTTCTCACCCCAGTGTCCCCCTACACTCCCTAAAGGCTCAGTGTTTGCAAAACAAATAAATTGAGAGGAGTAAAGGGATTTTTTCCTTTAATTTCTTATTCACAGTGGGACTTAAGAATTTCTGTGTAGATGCGGTAATCCCTTGTAGGGAAGGAAGGACCTTGTTGTTGTGTTTATATAGTAAATTTACATCATGTTGAGAAAACATCAATTATCCATCTAAAAATTGGGGTGGGGGCATCATTGGAATTCACCTCTGCACTGTTATTAAGAACTTAGTTTATTCTAGGTATGTTTGGTTCTTGCTATATGCTCTAACTGAATTGTGGTAGCCTGGGTATTCCTTATTGATGGGCTGCTATGGTAACTAGAGGAGACCCATCTGGGACAGAATTTGGCAGTGCTGGGTGTGCTATGGGATATCACATGGGACACACAACGGGAAAAAGAAACAAAACAAAGACAGCAAGAAAAGTATTGTAAATGAGCCCCCTCTTTATAGGGAGATAAAAATAGTTAGAAACATAAATGTAAACTGTGTTGATCAGAGACTGTAGCTGTTATGTGGGAGGAGGCTATTTATGAACTAGTTAGCCAGAAACAGACTGTGTGAAGGGTCGGGGCTAGCTAGGAGAAATGTAATGCGTGACGTCATTGAATTCAGAGAACCGAGTACAAGTCACCAAGACCTTAGGGAGAGAAAGCAAAATAACATTATTTTAAATGCCTCATAAGTGAGGTGTGCCAAGAACCGTTGTTGGAGGAGAGAGCCTAACCAACGCTGAGCTGCATCAGCCCCCCTTACAATGGCCCTGGCATCATGGCTCCTTCCCCGGCAAAAACACCGTGGTGTGAAAAGCAACATTCAAATTAGGGAGGATGACTGGAGGCAGAACCACCCATGGCCTGGGGAAAGGTTTGGGGAGAAGTTTGGGAGGGATTTAGAGTGCAAAGGAATGAAGTTGTGAGGGGAAGGATGAGCTAAATGAGATTTAAATATTAAAGGGTTAACAAGTTTGCCAAAAAAAACATAACAAATAAAAAATAAAAGACAAAAAAGCAAAAAAGAGAGAGAGAGAAATGAGGAAAATAACAAATTTGCCAGAGGTGCTGCTGATGTTTCTTTTCCCAGTGACTCTGGTCAAGTCAATTATAGGTAATACTAAATCATGTTCTTGCGTATGCACATGGTCTGCTCTAATTTACTTGTTGGCATCATTGCACCCATAATGGGAGAAAGCAGAATCCCACTCTCATGGTGCCTGGGACAAAAGGACCTGTTATTAGAGTAACATAAAATGTTCTCCTCGTCTTCTGTTCCGAAAAGTTGGAGTAGAGAAGGGAGTCAATACCAGGTATTGAGTCTTCAGAGATAAAAATATCCAGTTCCCACCTTAAAAGAACCACAGACCAGTGGAGGAGACAGAAGTAAACAGAGTAAGTGTCAAAATGTGGTGATAGTGTGGTTTTGGCATACGGATTGACATAAAGATCAAAGGATCAGAAGAGCCCAGAAATAGACCCAAACTATCGTCATTCCATTTTTTATAAAGGCACCAAAGCAATCCAATAGGGAAAAAAGTCTTTTCAACAAATAGTGCTAAAATAACTGGATAGCCATGTAGAAAAAAATGAACGTCTAGCTCACATCTTAACAAAAACTAATTTGAAATGGATATAGAATAAAATGTAAAAGTTAAAACCGCAAAGGTTGTAGAAGAAAATATAGGAGGATATCTTCATGACTTGGGAATTAGCAAAGGTTTCTCAGGTAACAAAAAGCAAAAATTGATAAATTAGACTTCATCAAAAATTAAAATTTTCTTATCAAAAGATACCATTAAGAAAATGAAAAGGCAAGCCACAGACTGGGAGGAAATATTCACAGAACATGCATCTGACAAAGAGCATGTAAAGAATTCCTGCAATTCAATAATAAAAAGATGAACATCACAATTAAAAATAGAAAAATATTTGAACAGATACCTCAAAATGAAGATAAATGAATGGCTAATAAGCCTATGAAATGTGCTCAACATCATTGGTTATGAGGGAAATCAAATTAGAACAAAAATGAGATACCACTGCATACCTACCAGAATGATAAAACTAAGAAGACCAACAAATGTTGGTAAGGTTGTGGAGCAACTGGATCGCTTATGAATTGTTAGTGGGAATGTAAAATGGTACAGCCTCTTTGGAAATAGGACGAGCAATTATATTCCTCTGTATTTACTTATGGGAAATTAAAACATATATCCACAAAAAGCCTTATAAAAGAATGTTCACAGCAGCATTATTTATAATAGCTCAAAACTGAAAGCTGTTCAGTTGTCCATCAATAGGGTAATTGATTTTTAAAAACTATGCTATATTAATATATTACACAATCAAAAGGAATGAGCTACTGACACATGTAACAACATGGATGAATCTCAAAAATATGATGTGCAAAAGAAGTCTTATGCATACTGCATGACTCCATTTATATGAAATTCTAGAACACACAAAACTAATCTATAGTGGGAAAAAATTAGAACAGTGGTTGCCTCTTGGAGTTGGAGGTGAGAATTGACTGAGAAGAGTCATGAGGAAACTTTCAGGGAGACAGTCATATTCCATTATTTGGTAGGGGATTGGATTACATGTGTGAATGCATTTGTTAGACTTCTGCAGGTGTACACTTAAGATCTGCACCTCTGGAAGCAGATGTGGCTCAAGTGGTTAGGCATTTGTCTACCATATGGAAGAACCTGGGTTCGCACCCCAGGACCTCCTGGTAAAATTTAAAAAATTAAAAAAAAAAAAAAAAAGATCTGTACCTTTCATTGAATATAAATTTTACACTAAAAGAATGTAAACAAATATTGAACTCTAATTAATGATATGCATTTGAAGTATGTGTTTAGGAGGAAGTGCACTGGTGTCTGCATCTTACTAGAAATGTGTCAAAATATTTAGAAGAATTTCCAGATAAAGAGATGGGCAGATGGATAGATATGTGATAAGCAAGTACAGTAAAATGTTACTGGTAGAATATAGGTGGGGTATATGGGTGCTTACTTCAAAATTCTTTCAACTTTCTTGTCTTTTGAAATTTTTCATGATAGAATGTTGGAAAATAGAAAAATTAATTTTATTTAAAAATGAACAGCAGAAAACTTTCAAGGTCAAATCCCATACACAGTATAAGAAAAAAAGAGCAGACTGATATCCCAGTCAGTGAAAACATGCCAGAAAAATATGCTTAAAAAAACAGTCAGGGAGTGGATGTGGCTCAAGCAGTTGAGCACCTTCTTCCACATGAGAAGTCCAGGGTTCAGTCCCCCATGCCTCCTAAAAATGAAAAAACAAACAAGCAAACAAAAGAAACAGGCCAACTCAGGGGAGCTGATGATCAGTGGCTGAGTGCCGGCTTCCTGCATATGAGATCCCAGGTTTAATCACCAGCCCAAGTACCTCAAAAAAATTAAAAAAAAATCAGAACTGTAACTTATTATTTCCAAATGATCCAAAAGACATTAATAAAATGATGTGACGTAATAGAATGACATAAATCAGAATTAGAAAACCTCAGAAAGAAAGTGGCAGAACTGAAGAAAGAATTGGAAACAATGAAGAAAGAATTAGAAACAATGACCAACCCAATAAAAATAAGCATCTCTCATACCCAGACTGTGGTCTTGAAATATTTCTTCCATTAAAAGAAACCAGAACAGGTATTGCAGAGTTGGAGTGTGGCAAAGTCCAGAACAGGCAGTGAGCTACCACTGTCATAACACTAGCAAAAGTCTTGACCAGGGACGAGCATTGCAAGCAAGTAAGGGACAGTCTGAAGAACCAGGCTACTCAGATGAAGGAACAGGTACCTGGATTCTCACCAGGCATGGCAATTTTACAGGTTGGCAACAGAGATGACTCAAATCTTTATATAAACGTGAAGCTGAAGGCTGCTGAAGAGATTGGGATCAAAGCCACTCACATTGTTATCAAAAACAGCCACAGAATCTGAGGTGTTAAAAGTCCATTACAGGACTTCCGGGAAGATGGCGGGCTAGTAAGACACGGGAATCTCTTCTCCAGAAAAATAGCTAGAGGACAGGCTGAAACAGCCCCCAAAAAGATCTTCTAGGTTTAGGGCAGCAGGTAAAGGCTGCACACCACCCAGAGGAGAGAGGGACAAAAGAGGGAAATCGCGACGACAGAACCATGAGTTGGAACCAGCGGCAGCTGCTGCTGCCAGCACCCTCCCCTACACTAAAGACTCTTTAGAATTCTCGGGCCTCTGGGCCTGCAACTACAGACAAAGGGGGCTCCAGGGATCTACCTCCCCAGGAAAGGGGAAAGAGAGGGACACAGCCTAAGGCTGACTCTGCTTCTGACCCACAAATTTGGTCTGCTGTGCCCCACGAACTCTTCCAGGCCAGGTGAGACCACACAGTGCTTTGCCCTGAGAGCCGGCAAAGGACTGGAGAAATCCGACCTTCGCAATCTCCCTCTCTTATAACCTGTACTAATTGTTGAGGACTCCATAGGAAAGGGGAGAGAGAGGGACACAGCCTAAGGTTGACTCAACTTTTGACTCACAAATTTGGTCTGCTGTGTCCCAAGAACCCTTCCAGGCTGAGTGGGGCTGCGCCATTGTTTGCCTTGGGGCCTGCAAGGGGCTAAAGATATACAAACCTCCCAATCTCCTTCTCTACTAACAGGGACTGATTGTTGAGGACTCAGAGAGGAGTGGAATATTTTCTAGCCGGGAAAAGGGAGGGGGCTGCCAGAGAATGCGGGAGAACTGTCACAGAGACAGTTTGAATTACAAGGCTCCTAGCCTCCACACAGGAAGCTCTATCACATTGAACTGGTCTGTGTCACAACAAATACACTCTGACCAGGCATTGAATTGAGAGCTGCCAAAGAGCGCCATCTCCTCGCAGGCCAAAGAAGTGCACACAAGAAAATTAAAAATAAGTAGGAGAGGCTTTTTCTGGCCTCTATAGCCTCCCTGCCCAAGGTCCTAGGAAGCAACTCTACAACCAATTACTGGGTCCAGTGCACAGTTTCGAGCAACCAGCAGAACAATCCTAACAATCCATGTTGAACCAAAAATCAAAGAGCTGTGGTAACTCACAGCCTCCTGCCACTAAATCCCTATAAGAGAGAAAGAGATTGAGCATCTGAGTAAACTACATCCTAACCAGATGCCTTAACACCAGCAAAAAATTATGAGCCATACTAAGAAAATAGAAAACATGGCCCAAGAAAAGGAATACGTCAAAGTCCCAGAAGAGATGCAGAATTTGAGAGAACTAATCAGCGAGATGAGCACAAATTTCCAAAATCAAATTAATGAGTTGAAAGACAATATAGTTAAAAGAGATAAATGACATCAAGAAGACATTGAGTGAATGCAAAGAAGAATTTGAAATCCTGAACAGAAAAGTAACAGACCTCATGGGAATGAAAGACACAATAGGTAAGATCAAAAACACGTTTGAGGCATACAACAGCAGACTTGAAATGATAGAAGAAAGAATAAGTGATATCGAAGACAGAACAGCTAAAATTGAAGAGAGAAAAGAACAGAGAGAGAAAAGAATGGAAAAAATTGAGCAGGGGCTCAGAGAGTTGAATGACAACACAAAACACAACAACATACGTGTCATGGGAGTTCCAGAAGGAGAAGAAAATGGAAAAGGGGCAGAAAGAGTATTTGAGGAAATAATAGCTGAAAATTTCCCAACTCTCACGAAAGAAATGAACTTCCATGTCCAAGAAGCACACCGTACCCCAACCAGAATAAATCCAAATAGACCCACACCAAGACACATACTACTCAGAATGTCAAATGTCAGAGATAAAGAGAATCTCAGAGCAGCAAGAGAGAAGCAAACGATCATGTACAAGGGACGTCCAGTAAGACTTAGCACAGATTTCTCTTCAGAAACCATGGAGGCGAGAAGACAGTGGTATGATACAATCAGGAAACTGAAAGAGAAAAACTGCCAGCTGAAAATTCTTTATCCAGCAAAACTGTCCTTCAGATATGAAGATGAATATAAAATATTCACAAACAAACAGAAACTAAGAGAGTTTGCAAAAAAGAATCCACCTTTGCAGGAAATGTTAAAGGAAGCCTTAGAACCTGATAGAAAAAGACAGCAGAGAGAGTCTTGGAGGAGAGTATAGAAGAAAGAAAAGCAGAAAGGATAACCAAAAGAGTAAAAAGACAGACAAAAACAAAATGACATATGAAAACCAGAGAATAAAAATGGAGGAAGTAAATAGTGCATTTACAGTAATATCATTGAGTGTGAATAGATTAAACTCCCCAATCAAAAGATACAGGTTGATAGAAACCTGAGCCATCCATATGCTGCTTACAAGAAACTCACCTTAGACCCAGGGATACAAAAATTCCATGACATCTCTGAATGAAGACTCCGCTGTATGGGGGTTCATAGTACAGCTACCTTGGATTCAGAGAATCCCATTAACACTGAAGCAGTGGCCACTGCTATTGCACCTGAAAAGGATGTGGATGGATTGACTAGCATCAATGCAGGAAAACTTGCTAGAGGTGACCTAAATGACTGTTTTATTCCCTGTACACCTAAAGGATGCTTGAAACTCATCAAAGATAAAGGGGTAGATAGCTGGAAGGCACACAGTGGTAGTTGGGTGCAGTAAAATAGTGGGTGCCTGAATGCGTGACTTGCTTCTGTGGAACAACGCCACAGTGACTACTTGCCACTCAAAGACTGCCAATCACTAGAGCAGATGTGGCTCAAGCAGTTGAGCGCCTGCTTCCCACATGGGAGGCCCTGGATTCGGTTCCTAGTGCCGCTTAAAAAAAAAAAGACTGCCAGCCTGGATGAGGAGGTTCTCATCACTTTCCCTATTTGGTAATGTGTGGTGAATGGGGAGCTTCCTGGAAACATTGGAAGGACCACAGCATAGGAACGACTGCATTTTAGGCCTTCACCCAATATTCTGAGAAATAGCTGATGACAACTAAGAATTTAATAGAGTTCAGAGTTGTCCGTTTCACTTCTAGATTTTGTTTGTTTTGTCTCTGTGACGGTTAATTTCATCTGTCAACCTGGCTAGGTTATGGTGTCCAGTTGTTTGGTCCAACTAGCACTGTGAGGGTATTTCCTGGGTTTAAATCATTGGTCAATTGATTGCATCTATGACTGATTTCATCTACAATCAACAAAGGAGATTGTCTTCAGCAATCAGAAAGTCTCATCCTCAGTTTGAAGGTCTTAAAGGGAGAACTTATGATTTCAACAGTCAGAAAGAAGAATTTCTATCTATACTTAAGCCAGCCAGTTCTCCTGGGGATTTCATCAAAACCTTCATCAGCATTCCCAATTAGCAGCCTGCCTTACAGAATTTTGACTTGTCAATGCCCATGGTTGTGTGAGCCAATTCCAATAATAAATCTCTTAATACTTAAAAAAGAAACCAGAACAAAAAATATGCTTGAAAGGATAACGTTTTCAACAGAAGGTGCTGGGACAATTGAACATCCATAGGCAAAACAAAACAAAACAAAACACAGTTCAACTGAAAACTTATACCTTAATCAGTTAACTCAAAATGAATCATGGACTTAAATGTAAAATGCAAAACTATAAAATTTTAGAAAAAAAAAAAACAATTGAAAATCTTTGTGTTCTAGGGCTGGGCATCCCCAAGGTTGAAAAAGTAATTTCCTATCTTTTCTTCTAGAAGTTTTATAGTAACTTTCATGTTTAGGTCTGCAATCCATCTTGAGTTAATTTTTATGTATGGTGTAAAGTATGAGTCAAGATTCATATTTTTCCCCATATGGATATCAAGTTGTTCTGCCATCACTTGTTGAAAAGGCTTTTCTTTACCTATTGAATTGCATTGATACTTTGTCAAAAATCAGTTGACCAACAGAGAGACAGAAAGTAGAGTACAGGTTACCAGGGAAGGGGGAGGAGGAATGAGCAATTAGTGTGTAATAAGTATAGGGTTTCTGTTTGGAGTGATGGAAATATTCTGGTAATGTATGGTGGCAAGGGTAGTGAATGTGATTAACACTATTGAATTGTTTGTTTGTTTGGGAGTGGTTGAGATGGGACAGTTATATTGTATATATATTTCCACGGTTTAAAAAAGAGAAACTAAAGAGAAAATGACAATTAAATGCAATACACTGTCCCGGACCACATAATGGAGGAGAAAAGGCCCAAAGGGACATTATTGGGATGTAGAAAAAATTGGGATATAGACTGTAAACTTTCTATCAATGTTAAATTTCTTGGACTTGTTAACTGTACTTAAGGTAGTTACATAAGTGAATATCCTTCTTCTTAGGAAATGTACATTGAAGTATTAAGTGTTCAAGGAGCATGAGGTACACAACCTATTCTAGACTCTGCTGTTTGTATGCCAATACCACACCATCTCCATTGTAGTGTTATGGTATGTCTTGAAATCAGATAGTGCAACTTTATTTTTCATGAATTTTAGGATTATTTTAGCTATTCTAGGTCCTTTGCATTTTCATATAACTTTCAGAATCAGCTTGTCAATTCGTATTTTTTAAAAACCTGCTAGAATTTTTATTGGGACTGCAGTGACATTATAGAACAATTTGGGAAGAATTAACTTCTTAACAATATTGAGTTTTCAAATCCATGAACATGGTATATTTATTTATTTTATTTTAAAATGTCTCTCAGCAGTTTTCTAGTTTTCATGTAGAAGTCTTACACAGCTTTTATTAAATTTACTACTAAGTATTTTATATTTTTTATGTTACTGTAAAGGGAATTTTTTCAAAAATTATTTTCCAGTTGTCTGTTGCTACTATATAGAAATAAAATTGATAAAAAATATTAGCCTTGTATCATGTGGGCTCATTAAATTCATTTATAAGTTTTAGTCATTTACATAGTTTTTTAAATGATTTTCCACATACATGACCATCTGCAAATGGTCAGTTTTACCTCCTCCTTTCTAATATTTATATATTATATATTTCTTTTCTTGCCTTATTGCATTGGCTTTGTTGTTGGAGTACAATGTTGAGATCTCACAGTGGCTACCTTTTCCTTGTTCACAATAAGTATGTTGTCTGCTTACCATTAAGTCTAATGCCAGCTGTAGATTTTTCATAAATGTCCTTTATTGGGTTAAGGAAGTTCCCTCTGATTCCTAATTTGCTTAGAGTTTTAATCAATAATTGGTGTTGAAGCTGGTGGATTAGAGAGAGGAAGATGGCAGATTAAAGAGGCACAAGACTCATTTCTCTCCCAGAGAAAAATAGCTAGAGGAAAGCCTGGGGAAAAAATGTCCTAGGGATTGGGACAGGAGAGGAAGGCTGGACACCACCCAGAAGAGTGAGGGGCACAGGAAGAGAAACTTCATGGAAAGACTGTGAGTGGAAGCTGCAGCTGCAGCCACCAGTACCCTTCCCCCCACACTCTGAGCAGACAGCTTTGAATTCTCCGGCCTCTGGCCAGCAGCTACGGACAGAGGAGGCCTCAGGGATTCCCCTTCAGGAAACATAAGAGAGAGGGACACATTCTAAGACAGATTCGGCTTTTGGCCAACAAATTTAGTCTGCTGTGTCCCACGAGCACCTCCAGGCTGGGTGGAGCTATGCCATTGTTTGCCCTGGGAGCTGGCAGGGGACTAAAGAGATCCAACCATCTCAATCACGCCCCCTACTGAGCGGGACTGGTTGTTGACCCGGAGGAGAGTGCAATTATTTCCTCCCGGGAAAAGGGAGGGGGCTGCCAGCAAAGATTGGAGAACAACCTCTAAGAAAGTTTGAATTGCAAGGTTCTTAATAGCTTCAATGCAGGATCCTCTGTCACGTTATTGCCCTCAGTGTTGCAGCAAACACATTCTGATCAGGCTTTGGAATGAGAAGGCTGTCAAAGTGCGCCATCTGCTGGCAGATCTAGGAAATGCATGTGAGGAAATGAAAAGTAAATAAGTAAGAGAGGTTTTTTTCCCGGCTTTACAGCTCCTTCCCCAAGGCCCTTGGAAGCAGGACAGAAAATGAACAAGGAAGCAGAGAGCTTGAACAATATGCTAAACAAACTAGACCTAATAGACATTACAGAATGTTGCAACCCATATCAGCAGGTTATATATTCTTCTCACATGCTCATGGCTCTTTATCCAGAATAGACTACATGCTGGGTCACAACGCAGGTCTTAATAAATATAAAAAAGATTGAAATTATACAAAGCACTTTCTCATATAATAATGGAATGAAATTAGAAATCAATAATGGATGGGAAAGCAGAAAATTTGCAAATGTGTGGAGGCTGAACAACACACTCCTAAACAATTGGTGGGTCAAAGAAGATATTGTAAGAGAAATTAGGAAATATATTGAGATGAATGAAAATGAGAGCACAACTTATCAAAGCTTATGGGATACAGTGAAGGCAGTGCTGAGAAGGAATTTTATAGCCCTAAACACCCATATTCAAAAGAAGAAAGAGCTAAAATCAAGGATCTAACTGAACAACTGGAGAAACTAGAAAAAAGAACAGCAAACCACTCCCAAAGCAAACAGAGGAAAGAAATCATAAAGATTAGAGCAGAAATAAATGAAATTGAGAGCCAAAAAAAAAAAAATAGAGAAAATCAACAAAACCAAAAGCTGGTTCTTCGAGAAGATCAATAAAATTGACAAACACTTAGCTAGACTAACAAAAAAAGAGTGAAGATGCAAATAAACAAAATCAAAAATGAAAGGGGGAATTTATGACTGACTCCACAGAAATAAAAAGGATCATAAGAGGATATTATGAAAAACTATAAGACAACCTAGATGAAATAGAAAAATTCCTACAACTGCACAAGCAACCTACATTGACTCTACAAGAAATACAAGAACTCAACAAACCAATCACATTTAAAGAGATTGAAACAGTCATCAGAAATCTCCCAACAAAGAAAAGTACAGGACCAGATGGCTTCACAGGTGAATTTTACCAAGCATTTCAAGAAGAATTAGTACCAATCCTGTTTAAACTCTTCCAAAAAATTGAAGAGGGGGGAAAATGACCCAGCACATTTTATGAAGCCAACATCATCCTAATACCAAATCCACATAAAGATGCTACAAGAAAAGAAAATTACAGATCAGTCTCTCTAATGAACCTGGATGCAAAAATTTTCAACAGAATACTTGCAAATTGAATCCAACAGCATATCAAAAGAATTATACACCATGACCAAGTGGGATTCATTCCTGGTATGCAAGAGTGGTTCAACATAAGAAAATCAATTAACATAATATACCACATTAACAAATTGGAGGGAAAAAAACACATGATCATCTCAATCGATGCAGAAAAGGCATTCAACAAAACATAGCATCCTCTCTTTTTTTCTTTTACTTTTTTT
>JAQZBX010094123.1:0-12067 GCA_029593785.1 Cabassous unicinctus | reverse complement strand
TCAGAACCTGAGTCAGCCTAAGGCTGTGTCCCTCTCTCTCCCCTTTCCGGGAGTGGTAGATCCCTGGAGCCCCCTTTGTCTGTAGTCGCAGGCCCAGAGGCCCGAGAATTCTAAAGAGTGTGGGGGAGGGTGCCGGCAGCAGCCGCCGCTGCTGATTAAAAACTCACGGTTCTGGTTCTGTCGTCGCGATTTCTCTTTTTTGTCCCTCTCTCCTCTCGGTGGTATGCAGTCTTTCCCTGCTGTCCTAAACACTAGAAGATCTATTTTGGGTCTGTTTCAGCCTGTTCTCTAGCTATTTTTCTGGAGAAGAGATTCCTGTGTGTTACTAGTCAGCCATCTTCCCGGAACCCCCAGTCAATGATAATTTATTTTTATTTAAACTTTTTATGTTGGAATAATTTCATACTTACAAGAGAGTTAAAAAATATTATGGATTTCATATAGAGAATCCCAACATATCACCACCACTACCCCAGATACCCAGATCCACTAATTTTAACATTTTGCCACATTTGCCATTTCATTCTTCTTCTCCCTCCCTCCCTTCTTCCCTCCCTCCTTCCCTGTCTCCCTTACTCTCCTTCACTCTCTTTCTCTTTTCTGAACATTTGAAAATAGTTTGTATACATCTTGCTCCTTGGACACTTAATACTTCCATGTGTATTTCCTAAGAACAAGGACATTCACTTATGTAACCACCTTAAATGCAGTTACCAAGTTAAAAATATTTAACATTGATATAAAGCTCACAGTCTATATTCAAAAATTTTTCATATATCCCAAAGAAGTCCTTTTGATCCTTTTCTCCTCCATTATTAGCTCTCATCCAGGATCACACATTACATTTAATTGTCATTGTCTCTTTACTTGCTTTTTCTTTTTTTTTAAATTGTGGAAACATAGAAAATAAACTTTCCCACCTCAATTACTCCTAAGCATACCATTCAGTGGGGTTGATACATTCATTATGTTGTGTACCCTTACCACCATCCATTACTACTTTCCCATCATCTTAAACAGAATACTTACACCCATGATGCATTAACTCCCCATTCCCCATGTCTCCACCCCTGGTAATCTATATTCTACTTTCTGTCTCTATGAGTTTGCACATTCTCCAATATTTTCTTTTTGATGACCATGGGATGTAATTTAACATACTAAATCAAATTGGCATTTGACAGTTTGATTATAATATGTCATGCTATGGATCTCTTTTGGTTTATATTGTTTGGACTCTGATGAGTGTTTTGGATGTATAAATTCATGTCTTTCATTCAATCTGGGAAGTTTTCAAGCATTGTTTTTGAACATTCTGACACTTTCTCTCTTGCTTCTCCTTCTGGGACTCCCACAATGTGTATACTGGTATGCTTAATAGTATCCCACAGTTTACTCAAGCTCTCTTCACTTTCTTCATTTTTTTTTTCTTTCTATTCCTTTGACAGAATGATTTTATTAAATTTTTTTTCAAGGAATCATACATTTATTATTTCCTCCTTTAATAGATGAGAAAACAGTTTCATAAAAATGAAATGATTTGCTTAAAAGCATACTGCCATTAATAATTGACTAGCACTTGTCTTATCTTCAAGACATTGAAGATTCTTCATTCTGCCGACTTCAATCTATGTTTGAACCTCTCTAGGGAAGTTTTTATAAAATTTCTGTTACTGTGGTCTTCAGTTCTGTTTGGTTTCTTTTCATAATTTTATCTGTTTATTGTTATTCTCTTTTTGTTTATCAGTAATTTTCCTAAAGTTCTTTAGTTCTTTATCCATGTTTTCCTTTAGCCTTGACCATATTCTTTAAGTCTTTGTCTGGTATGTCCAAGGTCTGGTCCTCCTCATTGATGGTTTTTAATGCTTTAATTTTCTCCTTTCATAGGCCCTCACTCTCTGTTCTGCATATGTTTTGTTGAAACCTGGACATTTTGAAATTTTAACATATCACTGGAATTTAGACTCTGAAGCTTTTTTTCCTTAAGCCTGTATCCACCTGGTAGTATGACAACGTTTTCCTTGAATGCACGGAGCTAACAAAAAAAGGAGAAAAAACAAAACAAAACAAAACACCTTTTCTAGTCTCTGAAGATTGAACTGTGCAAGTGCTCTCCTTCAGAGCTTAGTCATACAATAAATTTAGAGAATAGCCTGAGGTAAAAATATAGATTACTTTCTGCCTGAGTCTTGTCCTGGGTGTACATGGCCCTAGGAATTATCCCATTACTCTGACCTGAATTTCCCCTCTCCCCTAGGAAAGAGTATTTCCTCACAGTTCTGAGCACTGTACTCTATGTTGCATAACCAGCAAACATTTGCCCTAGGCAACTGCAATTTGATTGTTCCTGTACAGTGTTTTTTAGGAGAATTCTGTGAACTCTTTCTACATAATGAGCAAGTTCTGGGATGGTGAGCCTGCGACAAGTATCCTTGGCCAATCCTTCAGGCTTCCACCAGACAGTATAGCAGAGACATACATGCTCCTAGCTTGTGCACGAGGGTTATTCTTCTCCCTCTGAAACTAGGATTAAGGACCTGCACTAGGAGCATGGGCCAGCTTTGTGCTGAGCTGTCGAAAGGATGGAAGAGTGTCCATCAAGGACTCCTATCTACTATTTTTAAATTCTCTTTTTATTGACTTGGTGCTTGCTCTGTTACTGCAATCCTTTAATTGCTTTCTGGAGCTTTGAGAAAGATATTTCTTCCATTTTTTGCTGGTTGTTCAAAGCTTCTGTGGGTGTCACAGCCCTGGAGTGTCTCACATCACCATGTTGATTGGGGTGGGGTAAACAGTAACTTTTTAACACCATCAAATATCAGGGTAGTGTTCCCATTCTTCTGATTATCTTTAACATTTTATTTATTTATTTATTTATACCATTAAACAAGGTCCAACTATGGATCATGCATAGTAAATGCTTGATATATCTCCTATGTAACCTTTTAATCTTAGGTTCCTATTTGTATTTTTTTCATGGAACTTTTTATTGTTGTTGCTGAGGAAACCAAGTTGTTTGTCCTGAAGATATTCCCGTAGCCTAGAATTTGATGCTTGTATCCCTGTGGTATTAACATATTCAAATGTATTTAAACTTCAGATTATTCTTTTGCTATTTTATATATTCTTTGTAAATTAGTTTAAATGTTTCTCAAAATGAGGTGACACACACACAGAACTACCTCCCACTGTATATAAAATTAATTTAAATGGATGCTAGACATAAATATTAAAACTAAAAGTATAAAAATTTTAGAAGAAAATATAGGAGAAAATATTTGTGACCTGTGGCTAGCCAAAGATTCTTCAGATTAAGTACAAAAAACACAACCCATGAAAGAAAAAATAACTTGGTCTTCATCACAATTATAAACTCATTTTTCAAATTATACTATTAAGAGAAAAAGCCACATATATTGGGAGAAAATATTTGCAAAATTTAAATCTGATAAGAGTTGTATACAGAATATAGAAAGAACCTTTACAACTCAATAATAAGATAAACTACTCAATTTAATAATTGGACAAAAGATTTGAATAGATACTTCACCAAAGAAGATATATAAATGGCTAATAAACACATGAAATAAGACTAAACATCATTAATCATCAGGGAAATACAATGAGATGCCACTATACATAAAAATAACTAAAATTAAAATTACTATAATAGCAAAGGTTGTTGAGGATGAGAATCAACTAGAACTCAAACCCTCATAGATTGCTGGTGGGAATGCTAAATGTGCAGCTGCTTTAAAAGACAGACAATTTCTTACAAATTTAAATATATACTTTAACATATTACCAAGTAATCCTCCTCCTAGATATTTATCTAAGAGTAATAAAACATATTTATACAAAGACTTGTATTCAAATGTTCATAGGAGCATTGTTTATAATGCTCAGAGTTAGAAACAACCCAAATATCCCATCATTTGGTGACTGGATAAACAAATTGTGATATATCCATACAACAGAATATCACTCTGCAAGAAAAGGAATAAACTACTGTTACTCAGCAACATGAATGAATATTAAAAGCTCAGTGAAAGAAGCCAAGACACAAAAGAATATACTGTGTGTGACTCCACTTATAGGAAATTTTAGAAAGGACAAAACTATAGTGACAGCAAATCAGTGGTTGACAAGGGCTGGATATTGGGAGAGGAGATTAACTACAAAAGGGCAATGAAAATGCTCCATATGATGATTGTAATGGTTGTTACAAGACTGTATATGCTTTGCAAAACTCATTGAATTTTATACTTAAAATGGCAAATTTTATTTTACGTAAATTATATCTCAAAAAAAGTTTTAAAATTTTAACTACTAATATTACATGTGCAAATAAATTATCACTAAGATGTTGGTACAGATCATGAGTAACTTCTTTACATTCATATGCATATCCATACATTTACTAGTTGTGAAGTATTTGAAAAAATAGCACCACAAATACAAAATAAGACTTCCTTTTAGGCCTGTTATCTTTTTTATTGTATTTTCCATACATCTTTCACAGATATTTCTAGGCCTATTCCTTTCATATTAGGCATTATATTGCTTCTAGCACCAGGGGAGACCATCTCTATCCAGCCATTAAAACTTCCTTTCTACTTATCCCACAGTGGCTATTGGCTGTTGACTATAGCCTTTCCTTCTTTCAGTTCCCTTCTAATCATGCTAAGATGCAGCTTCTCTATTGTGTAACTGTAAGATAGCAATAGCCTTTTCTTCTCAATACAGATATCAATTGGAAAACAGCACTCAGAGAGAGCAAATCTTTTATATCACAACCATTTGACAATCACCATTCATTTCCTGGGAATGATCTGTGTTTCTCTTTGACTCAGAACTATGAAAATGAGATGCCATCAAAATCATACCCAATTATTTGCTATTTTTCCTAAAGATCTCATACATGTAAGATAAAGAGACTAGGAAAGGAATTTGTATGGCAGTGTAAGGGTCACTGAGGCTTAGTTTTACAAAAGATGCTTGTGTAGCAGGTGTAACTGAAAAGCAGATAGGTTCTTTTATTCTCTGTCCAGAGGCATTTGTACCCTTATTAAGATATACTGGAAAGAATGATTCTATAGGGGAACTGGGTTACAATTAGAAGGCTATGGTGATTTTTATGAGGCCCTTTTCCTTAGTCTTACTCATTACCCCAAAGCATTTTCATTTTTTACAGCTGGGTGTCCAATATGGTAGCTTTTAACCATATGTGTTTATTTACATTTAAATTATTTAAACTTAAATAAAATTATAAATTAATTTACTCAGTTGCACTTGCTACAGTTCAAGAACTCAGTAGCCAAATGTGGCTAATGGCTACCATATTGGACAGCTCAGATTACCCAATTTCTATCATTTGCAGAAAATTCTTTTGGACATTAGTGGTCTATAGGATAAAATCCAATTCTAGATTCCTTACCTGCCATTTAGTATCCACTAATAATGGATTCTAAACATTTTCCAACTTTTTCTCTTTTTACTTCCAAACAGTAATCTCTTGTTTTAGCCATATGTGGTTTTTTGCTGTCTCTTGGATATAAAATGCACATTTATTCCTATGGTTCCTTCTGCCTGAATTATCCTCTTCTTGCCTGTCTGAATTCTGCCTTTCCTTTAAGAAGGTGGCTAACATCCTATTTCCTCAACAAGTCTTCCTATCATGCCCTGGTCTATAGGAACTTAAGTGTCCTTGCAACTGAAGGACTGCCTTTGTTTATTTATTTAGTCAGCAAATATTTTCTGAGTGCCCAATATGTGCCATTGTTTTTTGGCACTGGAGATATAGCAGTGAGCATAATAGGCAAGTATCTTGCCCTCATGAAACTTATATTCTCCTCTCTATACTAACCATACATGGACAAAAATTGATAGAGTACTTAAGTAATTTATGCTGATCACTGGCCAAAAACTATTTGTTAGGGGCTTATTCTAAGCTCTATGACTCATGTCCACAGCTGCTGCTCTGAATCCCATGGAAATGTCTGTGGTTGCTGTCATGTATTCATGTTTTTAAGGGCTCTCTGCCATGCAGTTGCTGAGCAGCCAAAGCACTTCTTCCAAAATGAATCACAGAAGCCATCTAACATTCAGAAAAATCTCATGTTCCTTCTATTATTTAGAACAATGAAAGGACAATAAATGGGCATGACAGAGAAGCACCAAGCACTGTTCTCAAAAGACTTCAAAAATCAAGACTCCCCTTATATATATAGGTCATTCCACATGATTATTTTCCTTTCTGCTTTCTTCAAGCAGGAGGAGATGGGCCTAGCAGAGTATCTCTGAGGATTTATCTTGATTTTCACTTGCCATTACTTTTCTGTAAGTAAAATTTTGTGTCTTAAAAGCAGGAATTTTGGCCAGCATTAAAAGGAATGTGAATCTAGAATATAAGACATGTTAAAAGTCTTAGCAAACTTGATTCATTTTCTAAGTAGTTAATGAACGTGCCTGTAAGATAAAAGAATGGCTCTCCTAAGTACTGTCTTTATTTTGCATGCCATATGCTTGTCTTGTTGTTGCCTATATTGTCATTGTGAGTTTATGTCTAGGGCAGTGCCTCTCCTCATCCCCCTCCTAGATGTCCTAGGCTAACTACCACCATGGGAAGTAGGGGTGGCAGTTTATACCAAACCCAGAAGAGTCTACCACAATCTCTCCCTCGAGTTAATCAATAGCATAGAAGAAACTAGCTGCATCTTAGAAGCCCTTAGACAACAAACAGCCTCCCTTGCCATGTGGTGTTACAAAATCACCAAGCCTTAAACATGCTAACAGTGGCACAGGGAGGAACCTGCTTGTTCCTCAAGTAGGAATGCTGTTTCTATGTAAATCGCTCTGGAACAGTCCTAGACAGCATATGAAACCTACAAGATCAAGCCCATCAACTTCAGGAGGATGTAGCCTCTTGCTCCCATGGTCCAGTATGTCATGGCTGGCCCCCTTTTTGGGGCTGCTTACCACCATCTTCTTTATTCTTTTAGTAGGACCATATGTATCTTTAAAATTCTAAGTATTTCTTCCAGAATCAACACCTTCCAGAACAAGGTATCAGTCATGTGAGATTTCATCCAGTTCCAACCATGGTGCCGGACTTGCCTTCCCTTAACCTCAGTAGAATAGCCAGAGAGTATCACACCCTGTCAGGCAGGGCCTATTGCCCTTAACCAACAGGAAGCAGCTACAGAAGAATGACCATAGCTCTTCAGCTCCCCCTTAAGAATAAGGGTGAAAACTCTCTTAGGGGGGCATTGAAGGAGGTTAGTATAGGAAACAGGGAAGGCCACTAGTCAGAACAAGCCATAAACATCACAGCTGAGCCCAGGGTCATGAGACCCTGCCTGGAAAACTATCAAGGGAAGGCAGCTGCTCAAAAACAAAGCTGTAACCATTACAGCCAAAAAGCTTGCTGAGAACCTGGTCACGAAGTCCCATTTGAAACTCCCAGGCTCAAAAGAAGTCCCAGATAGTACAAACAGTCCTCTCTTTTGGTTTCCTGAAAGCTGAAAGGTGCAACCTGAGTGTAATATAAACCAATAGAAAAGCAGAAAGGCAATCAATCAGGACAGCAAATAGCTCGGATCCCTCCCCAACCTGGGGAAGGGGGAGGAGGAAAGAATGGCCTTAATAAAACCGACCCTGGGGCCCCAGGTTGCATGTTTCTTGCCTGGAGCATGCCCGAACCCATGTCTTGGATGTGTATTTTCCCTTTCTTTCATTTCTCAATAAACCCTTTTACTTGCCTCATTAAAAAAAAAAAAAGGAATGCGGAGTCTCTATATCCTTGTTATCTAGCCTAACACAATTACAGTTCCTGGGGGTATCTTCTCCCCAGATTAGTTGTAAACTTCTTGAAGGCACTGATTAATCTTTTGTTTCTTGGTAGCTTTCCTACCAGCAAGCTTAGTGCTGTATCTGCAGTAGAGACTAATTATTTGCTTAATGAATATTTTACAGGTGAATTTAAGAGAATTTCAAAGGCATGAGTTACATTTTCCAGGATCCCCTTTATCACATGGTCCTCAGTGAGAATCTGGCAGAGAGAGAAGAGAAGGAGAAGCTCCAGAGGGAGTTGCAGGCAGTTGTGTGAGCAGATCCTGAGGTGCAAGCTGCTTCCAGGTGAGCTTCATGAGAATCATCATGTTGGTCTGTAAGACTGAGCTTATTGTGAAATTCTTGAGATTCACAATAGCTTCAAGCAAACTCTTGGGAATCACCATTGTCTGGGGTCAGACTGAGTCAGTTTGTGGAGCTTCCCAGAGGTTCCCCGGAATGGCAGCAGTGTTTAGCTCTTCTCTTGAGAACTATTCACATTTCTTCAGGCTGTGAATATTGGTGGCAGTTTTTCTGACCTTTGCATCCTAATCCTTTCAACTTTGGTAAAGCTCTAATTCCCCATACTGAACGGTGTTGTGAAAGTTCTTTGGGTGATGAGGCACAAAAATAGATAGCCAGCCAGGCAAGAAGGCATGGAAGGACAGCTTTGTTAGATCAAAGGCCCTGGAGAGGAGTGTGGGAGAGCATATGTGAGACTCCGGCTCTTGCCTTTATTGTTATCCGGAGGTGAGCTGTTGGGTTTTCTGTGCATTATGGAGATTGGAAACTATGCAGCACCAAAAGCAATCACCCTTTGAAGAAGCTGAGGGCAGCTTCTTATCTTCCAAGCCTTATGGAAATACTGGCCTTGCTAGTAAATTATGCAGCTCGAAAGGGCAAGGAGCTATTGAGAGAAGGCCAGGGCTCTTTGGAGAAGCTAGGGGCAGCTCTTGTCATCTTTGCTAGATTAGCTGCTGTTATGACCAGGGCAGGACTAGCTGGTGTGGTCCTTCAAAGGGAAATTTACAACTAAGGTAGGCAGGATGAGAAGGTACTAAATATAATTTCTTTTCTGCCATTACAAACCCCTTCATATCTGGAATAGAAAGAGTGGCTTTGGCTTTCCCATCTGCAGCCTGGTCACACAACTGAAAATAGTTAGAACCTACTCAAAAATTGCAGTTAGAGAAGGCAAGAGTTAGAAGAACTCAGAGATTCTCTGTATAATTTTCTTCTTTTATAAATGAAGAAATAGGCCCCAAATACCTAAATGACTTGTGGAAGATAGAGGTAGAACTGCATTAACATCGTGGTTTCAGTCTGGTGCTTTTCTCTTTTTACCACGCTACATTTGACTTAAAAAGCTGCTAAAAAAAATAAAGAGTGGTTGTTTTATATATACAATTATTTATGAATTTATTTTGTGAATAAAAGGTTGTCTATCTCCCTCTCAATACCAGTGGGAGCACCAGAAAACATTTATGGGAAGCCAGGGTTAATCTGTATCGGTAGAGAGAAGTTTGTTCAAGGTTTTTAATACAGTCCAGAGAAGAAAAGTGCTAAAGGTAAAAAGCAAGGCAGCCAGAAGTGAAAGAACTATAATAGATAATTTTTTAAAAAAAGAAATAGAACAACAATGGAAAATATGGAATAAAGTATGGACTAAAGTTGAATTAACTCAGCTGCTTTATGATGATGAAAGAGAGGAAATTACCAAGATAGCCTATGTTGGAGCACCATATTAATAAATAAATAAATAAAAAATATACCATGACAGCAAAATATTGTACACATATTACAGTGAGCTTTACAATGAGCTTTTAGTAATACAAGAGAAAATTTTTTTATCATTTATTTATTTTTGGGAGTGTTTTTTTAAAAAATATAGTTTTATTAGAGAGGTTGTAAACTTATAAAACAACCATGCACATGTGTAGTATTCCTATACAACATCCCTCCACCAATACACTACATTGTTGTGGAACATTTGTTTCAGATTATGAGATAATATCATCACTCTATTACCACTAACTATGGTCTACAGTGTACATTTGGTATATTTTTTTCATACCCCCTATTATTAACACAGTACATCTTTGGCATTGATACAAGAATATTACAGTATTGCTATTGATATAGTCCATAGGTTACATTAATTTTATTTTTTCCATGCTTCATGAGAGAATATTTTTGACACAATGATGAGGGTAATGCAAGAAAGATTCAGAATTCCAAATAAACTGTCATCTCAACTATATTTGAAAAAGGCATAGAAAAAAAGGCAAAGGAAATTTGCAAAAAATTTGATAGTATTTGCTCAGGGTGGTGGGATTAAGGAAAACATTAGTTGTT
This sequence comes from Cabassous unicinctus, assembly GCA_029593785.1. NCBI lineage: Eukaryota > Metazoa > Chordata > Mammalia > Cingulata > Chlamyphoridae > Cabassous > Cabassous unicinctus. Next base: position 1,882 of record JAQZBX010094123.1, on the reverse strand, counting down.
TTTTGCTGTTGTTTCTTGTCTAAACTTTCCAAAATTTCTACAATAAACATAATGTTTTGTCATCAGAAATAAAATCAAAGAGGTAAAACTTACAGTTTTAAAAAGTGAAAAATAAATAAGATAGATAGGCAAAGAAAAGTTTAGGAAAACTTCAGCTCCATCTTTTTCCCTTCAAGAACTACTCACTGTTTCATAGCAGAATATTTGCAATAAAATCTGTATGCCTGGTTGACTGGGTGACTGGCAGTTTTTAAAAGATTCTGTTGTACAGTCAGGTAAGTGTGTGAATTTTTTCTACCTGTATGACATGTTGCAAATGAGTATGGAGGTCTGTTTTCTTACATGATCCTGGAATAGGTTTACTCTTAATGTGTTTTTTTTTTTCCTTCTTTAAATCAAATTTCGAATTTTAACACATATCATGGGAAAACTTTTAGATCCATAGTATGTTCACAAAAAAACATGCTGGGTAAAATAATCCATTTCTTAGGAAAAAAAACCAGCTGTGTACTTTAACAAACTCCTCTTTAACTCCACAAATATTCTTGACCACCACTGAGGAATCTCTTCAAAGAATTACCCAAGCATCTTTTGTAGGTTAATAAACCTCTAGGGTTGGTATTTGATTTTGATTCATTTTGTAGAAATGTCCAAAAGAATGGAGTCAATGTCTCCCATTTCTCATATTGTTTGTCTTGTTGATGTTTGAATTTTCAAAATATTAAGGATTTCTCTAATGTGACTCTTTTAAGTCAGGTGTCTTTTTTCCACTTTGAATGATTGGCTGCTAGTTCAGAACTGTATGATAACATTAGAAATGCCAATATTTCATTCAGCCAACTTTTAAAAAAATCTGTTCTTTGATGTTTCACTTAGCAGTGTGCTAACTAATTTGATAATTCAATTTGGTAAGAATTTTTATTTGTATTTTAATTATGTCCTCATGAACAAAATAGCTTGAAACACACTGATAAAGCTGTATTGGAAACAACACCAGTCTGAGACTCTTGATATCCCAGTTGTAGTATTTTCTCTATTACTACCTTCCTATGTAGCTTAGCTATAACCCCTCTGGCCCTTGGTTTTAGTAGCTGTAATATGAGAAGTGTTGGACTATATATTAGCCAGGATAGGCTAAATTATGCTGCAATAATAAAGAACCACCATATCTTGGGATTTGAAACAATCATGATTTATTTATAACTATCTTGAGTCACCTGGTGTCTCTGCTCCCATGTCCTCATCATGCTCACTCTGATGATGATGCTTGCCATGGCAGAGGGAAAAGAGGAAAAGCATGAATTGGCTCTTTTTATTATTAGATAAGTTGTGGTTTACAGAAAAATCATACATAAAATATAGGATTCCCATATACCACCCTGTTACTAACACCTTGCATTGGTGTGGTACATTTGTAACAATTAATGAAAGTACATTTTAATAATTGTTCCATTAACTATAATCCATAGTTTAACTTTGGGTTCATTGTGTTATGCAGTTACATGGATTTTTTAAAAAACTAGTACCATATATACAACCTAGAAGCTCCCCTTTTAAGCACACTCAGATATATATTTCAGTGCTATTAATTATGTTCACAATGTTGTGTCATCATCACTATCCATTACCAAAACATTTCTATTGTTCCAAATAGAAACTCTGTACATTTTAAGCTTTAACTCCCTGTATTAGTCAGCCAAAGGGGTGCTAATGTGAAACACCAAAAATGGGTTGGTCTTTATAAAGGGTATTTATTTGGGGTAGAAGTCCACAGATACCAGGCCATAAAGCATTAAGTTTCTTCTCTCACCACAGTCCATTGCCACGTGTTAGAGCAAGACAGCTGCCGGCGTTTGCCAGGGTTCAGGCTTCTGGGGTTCTT
>JAQZBX010094122.1:0-12066 GCA_029593785.1 Cabassous unicinctus | reverse complement strand
AAACGGACACAGAATTGCCCAGTGAATGGACACAGAAACAGCAAAAATAGGGGAGGGGGGTATAAAAATGGATAAAAGTAAATAAATAAATCCTTTAAATAATTTATAGGGAAGGAAGATACGAACTACACGTATCTTCTACTACTATCATGATGTTCTTTCATGATATGTTAACAAATGTTTCACAGCAATGCGGCATCTTTGTGTGTGGGGGTGATGTGTGGGAGCCCTATATGATATTATGCATGTTTGTTTTGTAGGTTCATGATGTTTGCTGAACACTTATAGTTTATGTATGTTCATGTATGAATGATATACTTCAATATTTTGTTTTTTTAAAAGATATAACTAAATGCAATATGTGATCCTAGATGAAATCTTGAACTGGAGGAAAAAAAATTCTATAAAGGACATTATTGAGTCAACTGACAATATTGGAATGCAAATGGTAGTGTCAATAATAAAGCTGTATCAATTTCAAATTTACTCAAGTTTATAATTGTATGGTGGTTATATAAGAGGAGACCTTATTTTTAGGACTTGCACACTGACCGTCAGGCCCATATGGGAGACAGATGCCCAACCATTTGAATCACATCTATCCCCCTGCTATATCTCTTAAGGTTGACCAAAGATACCTAGAGTTACAGTCATTTCCCATACAGGATGGTCATATAATAAATCAGCCTTAGTTTATCACCAGCATTCCAAAAGCCAGACCTAGGGAGAAAAACAAGGTCTGGGGACACATGCATGATTTCTAATATAGCGAATGTTTAGCCTACCCTGGTTATCATAAAATCAGGACAGCAAGAATATTCACATTAGTTATATCTTTTTATATTCTCCTTTAATCTAGAACAATTTCTTGCCTTTCTTTGTGCTTTGTGTCATTGACATTGCTTAGTAACACAGTCTTAATTTTTTTCTTTTTAAAAGATTCATTTCAGGTTTGCTGAAATTTACTTGTGACTAATTGAGGTTATGCATTCTGGGCCACAATGCTATGTTAGAGATTTTGTGTCCTCAGACTCTCACATTTGGGCACAAAATGTCATCTGCCTCTCATTTGTGGTGTTAATTTTGATAGCTCATTCAAGATGTTGTCCAAATTTCTCCACTGTATAGCAGCTATATTTCCTTTGCTAATAATAAAGCAATCTGTGGGGAAACATTTTGAGACTTTATAAATATCTTGTTGCCCATCAACATTTGTACCTTAGATTTAGCATATATTTAGAATTTTTGCCTGGACCAATCTTTACTGTGTTTAATACCAAATGAATTTTCTAAGTCCAACACTCTCTCCACATTTACTTGGCATTCTACTTTTAGCAAGAGCCCTCTCTTTTCTCCTGTTTCTTTCTTACTTTATTTATTATTGCTATGATTTATAATTTATTACTGTCCTTAATTATTTTGGCGCTCAAACTTTTCCATATTTGGCCAGTAGGAGTCCCTTCAAAATGGCCCTTGGGTGCTTCTGACATGCCCATTTGTTTTAGTTTGTTTTCAAACATTTCTTTACTTTCTTGCATAACAATATGTGCCAGGTCCATCTTATACTTTCATGCCTTAGTTGTAGAATCAGCCATTTCTCCAAGAATTTGTGCATATTATGAATAAAACTATGGACATTCAAAAAAAATTACACATGAGCAGATATAAACTTGAAGTCTAGAGCAGCAATCACGAACTCAGAAAATAAAGTGACATAACACCTTACAGTGATCCCATACACACATCTCAAGAAGAAATTGAAATCTGATTCATTTTTAAAAATTGGCTAAAGCATTTCTGAAATATGAATAATCATTATTATCCATGGTTCAACTTGGGTGTAGAATTCCTGACATACCCACGATTTAAAAAGTAATCTGGTTTATTAAGACAAGTTAAAACAATGTCTTTTTTATCCAATGAGTACTTTTCCTGGTCCTTGCTATATTCACAGTGGTTTGCATTCATCTCTTCAATCATTATTAAAGCTTTTCAATAGCTCTAAAATAATTATAATAAATAAAGAAATACCAGAAGAATTAAGAAGAAATTATTCACCTCTCCATCCTTTTGATGACCCTGACATACATAGGTGTTTTTCAGGCTGTCCTTGAGTTACATTTTTTTGTTTATCTATCATGTTGATTGATATGTGATTAAATATGACATCATGAAGAAAAAGTGAACAATGAATGGCTTTTTTTTAAAGCTGTTGAAAGGGTCTTTATTTTAAAATTATGTACTGAAATGTATATTAGAGTGAAAGAAAATGTCAGTTTTAAAAGGGAGTGTACATAAATCGGTAATTCAGAGGAGATCTTTTTCCATGATTTCACAGTTGCTTACTGGATGGTTAGAAGGCGCCAGTTTTGTTTCAAAGAAAGAATTCCTGATTTTCTGGACATCATTGTGCTGTCCTCAAGTGCAGACTGTTTGTGATGCAGGTATCTATATATATATAGCTGCTCTTATGACATTGTAATTTTTTAGAAAGTGTTGGAAATAAAAGCAAACTCATGCTTACAAAGAAACAAAATCCACATATAGACAGAAGAAAACCCAGGGACTCTGGGTACAAAAACTCCCAGGGCTCAAATTTCTTTTAAGCCTTTTGAAGTACCTTGCCAACACCCAAAATAGAAAAAGGGATTTATAGGGTCCACAAGATGACAAAGAGTGACTCAAATGTTTATAAGCTATCATGGGGGAGAGGAAGGTTCATAAAAGTCAAGGACCTAATCCATCAAGCAGAGTGTACTGCCCTCCATTCTCTGCATGTGTGATTATAGCCTCCAGCAATGAAGACACTCAAAAAGAAGACCACTTAGGAGAAATAGGTAATTCCAAAGCTTCATGTTTGTCTCTCACCACCCTCTTTCTCTTATAATATATATTTTTGTGATGCATATGTATCATACATGAACTACATGAACATAATCTTGAATTCCACAGCAGAATACAAAACCCAACAAAATAAAGGGGCATAACACCTTCCAGTGGCCACATACACACATCTCAAGCAGAAACTTGAATACTGATTAATTTTTAAAAATTGTCTATGGAATTTCTGAAGCATGTTTAATAACTATTATCCAGGGCTCTATTTGGGTGTACAATTAATGACATACTATTTTTAAAACAAATCTATTTTATTGAGACATATTAAACCAATATCTTTTATATCCACTGTGTACATTTCCTGGTCCTTAATATATTCCCAGTGGTGTGCATTCACCTCTTCAATCTTTATTAACCTTTTAAATAGCATATTAATAATTATAATAAATAAATAAGAACTGGAATAATAAAGAAGAAATTATCCACCTTTCAATCCATGTGTTGCCACTGACATACATAGGTGAATTTCTGCCTATATTTGAACTACTTTTTTTGTTTTTCTATCATTATTGATATGTGATCCCATACTACATCATTTGGACAAAGTAAACAATGTATGACATTTTTAAAGCAGTTGAAAATATCTTTATTATAAAATTATGTACTGAAACTGATATTAGCTTGAAAGAAAATCATAATTTTAAAATAGAGTGTACATAAATTGACAATTTAGAGTAGGTCATTTTACATGATTTAATGATTGTTTACTGAATGTTTGTAATTTTCTGGATTTTGTTTCAAGGAATCCATTCCTGATTTTCTGGACATCATTAGACTATTCTTGAGTGCAGAGAGATTGTGATGCAAGTATCCATATATAAATATCTGCTCTTAGGACATATTTAAATTTTTAGAAAGTATTTGAAATAAAATCAAGCTCATTCTTACAAAGAAAGACAATCCATGTATATATAAATGAAAACCCAGGAACTCTGAGCACAAATAGCTCATAATCTCAAAATATCACCTATGGAATATGAAGGACCTTGCCAACACCCAGAAGACAAAAAGGGACTTTTAGTTTCCACAAGGTGACAAAGAGTGTCTCAAATGTTTTCAAGATATCATGAGGGAGTGGAATGGTTCATAAAAGACAAGAACCTAATCCATCAAGCAGAATGTACCACCCTCCATTCTATGCACACTTGATTATAGCCTCCAACAATGAAGAAACAAAAAGGAAGACCTCTTTAGAGAATTAGATACTTCCACAGCTTCATATTTGTCTCTCAACACCCTCTTTCTCTTAATATATAGATTTAGTGCTGCATATCTGTCATACATGAACACACATACACTTGCAGTCAAGAGCAAAAATCATAACTTTAGAAAATAAAGGGGCATAACACCCTACAGTGGTCTCATCACAAGCAGAATCCTGATTTATGATTCATTTTTAAAAATTGGCCATGTAATTTCTGAATGTGACTAGTAAGTATTATCCATGGCTCAACGTAGGTGTACAATTCCTCACTTTCTGACGATTCCTTAAAAATTCTATTTCATTGAGTCATATTTAACCATTATCCTTTTATCCAATGCAAACATTCTCTGGTCCTTGGTATATCCACAGTGGGGTGCACTCATCACTTCAATCATTATTAACTCTTTCACTCGCTCTATTATTATTATAATAAATAAAGAAATACAAGAAGAATAAAGAAGAAATTATTCACCTCTCAATCCATTAGTTGACTCTGAAATATATAGGTGATTTTCTGACTGTCCTTGGAACAACATTTTTTTCTTTATCTCTCCGTTTTATTGATCTGTGATCCCATACTACATCATGTAGAAAAAGTGAAAAATGAATGTCTTTTTTAAAGCTGTTAAAAAGGTCTTTATTTTATAAATATAAACTGAAACATTCATTAGATTGAAAGAAAATGTCAATTTTAAAAGGGAGTGTAGGTTAGGTTAGATTTAATATGATCAACGATATGAACAAGATTAAATGGCACAAAGACATGTCAAGGAAAATAATTAGTCTGATGTTAGGGGAATAAGTTATAACAAAATTCCAATTATTATATTCCCCATAAAATAGTTGGACAGTATAATCTCTGGGGATGAAATACTTTTTTTTAATCATGAAATTTCCATTGTGGCATTCATTCTGTCTGAGTAAAAAAGTTCCTCTTTGGAAATTGCACACATCTCATCTGCCTAAATTTCCACAAATAACAAGAACAATAGAAAAATCATAGTATTTCCAATCAGTGATACTCAGTGAAATGGAATCCAAGGGCATAGGATGAAATTAGAATAGAATGAGAAAGTAGTGCCATATCAATAAAGAGTCAATATCATCAAAAGTCACCAGACACCAGATACATCCCAACTTAGGGCAATGGATAAAATTTTAAGTAACATGAAATCGAATTTTTGCACTGGATTTCAAAAGAGCTCCCAGGGTTGGAGTTTGGCACACAAAAATCATGGTCATCCTGCCATTGTTGACCTAGGATAAATGGTCACGAGGCAGTTCCGAGCACATGGCCTGGCTTATCTTTTTTTTCTGAGCCTCCAAAGCATGGTTCTCAAGTGGGTGCAGCACAAACAATTCTGCAGCCTCATTATTGGAGCTTCTGGGCATGGCAAATGGTGTGTTTGGAAAAGAGAGCAGCAGGAGAGAAAGCACTGTTAAAAAGAAAAGAAAGAGGAGAACAATGGAATCTTGGAAGAAAGAAACCAAGCTCTAATTCCTTTTGCAGTGTGGTGTGGTTCTGGTTGAAAATTAGAAGTGAAAGAAGAAATCCGCTAGCCAACTAAGGCTCTGTGGAAAAATTTAAAACACAAGAGTCTTAAATACTGTCACACCATATACAACCAATTATCCAGACATGTTGAAATCAGGGTATGAAAGTATGTTTTAAACACAAAGTATGGTCACTGACTGGGGGAAACAATGCCATGATATTTTATGATGATCTGTTAGAAATTTTCCACCACATTTGGTGTGATGCAGGAGGAAAATGGTTTGAGTATTCTGACCGACCACCTAAATGTTTTTTTTCCAGTTTACAGATTGTGTTAAGTAACATATATTGATAAAAAGAAGAATGTGGACAATTGGAGGTGAAAATTAGATATAATTCAGATTAGAAGGACGATATTCCCTCATACACGAATTTGGTTTATTTAAAATTAAGAAAAAAATATTTTAAGTCCTCAGTAAAATACAGATTTTAAAAGAATAGTTTATTATCTATTTTGGTCTCTAAATAAATCTTTACTTAGAAAGAAAGAATTTTTTGACATACCCTGTCAATGCTAATTGGAAATGAAAGGTATTAGCCCTTATAAATAGTAAACTCTTTAAAAACAAAAGGCTTCAAAGAGAAGAGTTCAAATGATATGCATATTTTACATAAATTTTTGGAGTATAATTTCTTCCTAATAGTTATTTAAATAATATTAAACTACATTAACTTGGTGCATAATAAACGAAGAACAAGAAATGCTTCTCAGTGATTCTTCAATTTTTGAATAATCACAATTTTAAATCGATAATTCAGAGGAGATATTTTTCCATGATTTCACGATTGTTTACTGAATGTTCAGAAAGCTCTGGGGTTTGTTTAAAGGAAACCATGAGTGATTTTCTGGACTTCATTGGGCTGTTCCCGAGAGCAGAGTGATAGTGATTAGGTATCCCTATATAAATACCTACACTTATGACATATTGTAATTTTTAGAAAGTATAAGAAATAAAATCAAGCTCATTCTTGCAAAGAAAGAGAATTGACATATACACAAATGAAAACCCAGGAATTCAGAGTAAAAATAACTTCCAAATACCAAATTTCACCAATGGCTTATGAAGGACCTTGTCAACTCTGAAAAGATAAAAAGGGATTTCTAAGTTCACAAGGTGACAAAGAGTGACTCAACTGTTTACAAGGTATCATGGGGGAGAAGAATGGTTCATAAAAGTCAAGGACCTAATCCATCAGGCATACTGTACCACCCTCCATTCCATACATGTGTGATTATAGCCTCCAAGAAAAAAGAAGTACGAAAGGAAGACCACTTTAGAGATATAGGTACTTCCAAAGCTTCATATTTGTCTCTCACCAAACTATTTCTCTTAATATATATTTTAGTGATGAATATCAATCATACATGAACATACATAAACTTGAAGTCTAGAGCAGAAATCACAACCTTAGAAAATAAATGAGCATAACACCTTATAGTGGTCCCATACACACATCTCCAGCAGAAACTTAAAATGTAATTCATTTGTAAAATTGGCCAGAGCATCTTTGAAACACGATTATTAACTATTATAGATGGCTCAACTTGGGTGTACAATTACTGACATCCCCAAGGTTTTTAAAACAAATCTGTTTTCTTGAGACATATAAAATTAAAATGTTATTTATCGAATGTCTACATTGCCTGGACCTTGGTACAATCACAGAGGTCTGCATTCCACTCTTCAAACATTATTAAACCTTTTCAATATGTCTTCAATAATTTTATTAAATAAAGAAAAGCCAAACAAATAAATAAGAAATTATTCACCTCTCAATCCATTTGTTGACATTGACATGCATAGGTGTTTTTCTGGCTGTCCTTGAACAACTTTTTTTTTTTATCTATCAGAATTATTGATATTTCACTCCACACTACCACAAATGGTTAAATTGAACAATGAATGGCTTTTTTAAAGCTGTGGAAATGATCTTCATTTTAAAATTATGAATTGAATGGGATATTAGTTTGAAAGAAAATGTTAATTTTAAAAAGGTGTGTAGGTAAATAGATAATCCTGAGGAGAAGTTTCCAAAGCTTCACTATTGTTTACTGAGTGTTTTGAAGGCTCCAAACATTATTTCAAGTAAATAATTCCTTATTTTCTGGACATATTTGGGCTGTTCTCAAGTGCAGAGAGATTGTGATGCAGGCATAAATATATAAATATCTGCTCTTATGACATATTGTAATTTTTTTAGAAAGTATTGGAAATAAATTAAAACTCATTCTTACAAAAAAACAGAATCCACAAATAAACATATGAAATCCCAGGAACTAAGGGTACAAATTACTCCTAGCCTACAAATTTTTCCTATGGCTTATGAAGGACATTGCCAAGAAGAGAAAAAGGGACTTGTAGCATCCACAAGGTGATAAACTGTGACTCAAAAGTTTTCAAGGTATCATGCATGAGAGGGAAGGTTCACAAAATTCTAGGTCCTAATCAATTAAACAGAGGGTAAGGCCCTCCATTCTATGCATGCATGATTATAGTCTCCAACAGTGAAGAAACAGAAAAGGAAGCTGACTTAATAGAAATAGGTAATTCCAAAGCTTCATAAATGTCTCTCAGCACACCATTTCCCTTAATATATATATTTTTGTGATGCATAACCATCATACATGAACATACATAACCTGGAAGTTTACAGAAGCAATCACAACTTTAGAAAATAAAGGAGCATAACAACTTGCAGTGCTTCCATCTCCAGCAGAAACTTTTTTTGATAGTCCTTTTTAAAAATAGGCCAGAGCATTTCTGAAACATGACTAATAATTATTATCCATGGCTCAACTTGGTTGTAAAATTCCTGACATTGCCACAAATTTTAATGCAAATTGGTTTTATTGAGACCTATTGAACCAATATCTTTTTTATCCAATGTGTACATTCCCTGGTCCTTGGTATATTCACAGTGATGTGCATTCATCTTCTCAATCATTATTGAACCTTTTCAAAGCTCTATAATAATTATAAAAAATAAGGAAAAAATAGAAGAATAAAAGAGAAATTATTCACCTTTCAATCCATTTTTTGACACTGACTTACATAGGTGTTTTTTTAGCTGTCCTTGAACAAACTTTTTTGTTTACCTATCAGTTTTATTGATATTTGACCCCATACTACATCATGTGGACAAAGTGAACAATGAATGGCTTTTTAAACTGTTGAAATGTTCTTTATTTTAAAATTATGAACTGAAACTGATTTTAGATTGAAAGATAACATTAATTTTCAAAAGGAGTGTAGGTAAATCGAAAATTCTGAGAAAATCTTTTTCAATGATTCCACGATTCTTTACTCAATGTTTAGGAGGCCCTGGATTTTGTTTCAAGAGACCATTCCTCATTTTCTGGACATCATTGGGCTGTTCTCGAGTGCAGAAAGATAGTGAGGCAGGAATCCATATAAAGATACCTCCTCTTATGACATATTGTAGCTTTTTAGAAAGTATTGGAAATAAAATCAAATTTATTCTTACATAGAAAGAGAATCCACATACACAAATGCAAACCCAGGAACTCAGAGTACAAATAGCTCCCAGCCTCCAAATTTCTCCTATGCCTTATGAAGGAAATTTCCAACACCGGGAAGAGAAAAAGGGACTTGGATGTTCCAAAGGTGACAAAGAGTGACTCAAGTGTTTACAAGATATCATGTGGGAGAGGAATGGTTCATAAAATTCAAGGAACATTCCATCAAGCAGAATATAACACCCTAAATTCTATGCACTTGTGAATATAGCCTCCAACAATGAAGAAACACAAAAGGAAGACCAATTTAGAGAAATAGTTAACTTGAAATTTTCATAATTCTCTTTCCCCCTCTTTCTATTAAAACATTTTTTAATTATTTCCAAAGCTTCATATTTGATTCTCACCACCCTCTTTGTCTTAATATATATTTTTAGTGATTCATCTCATTCATATCTGAACATACATAGACTTGCAGATGAGAACAGCAATCACGACCTTAGAAAATAAAGGGACATAACACCTTACAGTGGTCCCATACACACATGTTGAACAGAAACTTGAATTGTGATTCATTTTTAAAATAGGCCAGAGCATTTCTAAAACACGACTAATAACTATTAACCATGGTTCCACTTGGGTATACAATTCCTGACATCCCCACGATTTTAAAAACAAATTGGTTTTATTGAGCTATATTAAACCTATATCGATTTTATCCAATGTGAACATTCTTTGGTTCTTGGTATATTCACAGTGGAGTGCATTCACACCTTCAATCACTATTGAACATTTTCAATAGCTCTATAATAATTATAATAAATATAGAAACCAGAAGAATAAAGAAGTAATTATTCACCTTTCAATCCATTTGTGGACACTGACATATATAGGTCTTTTTCTTTCTGTCCTTGAACAATTTTTGTTTCATTTTTCTTGATATGTGTTTCCATAATACATCATGTGGACATTGTGAACAATTTATGGCTTTTTAAAGCTATTGAAAATGACTTTATTTTAAAATTATGAGCTGAAACGGATATTACATTGAAAGAAAGTATTAATTTTAAAAGGAAGTTTAGGTAAATTGATAATTCTGAGGTAAATCGATAATTCTGATAATTCATAAATGACAACCATGATTTCACACTTGTGTACTGAATATTTAGAAGGCTCCGGATTTTCTTTCAAGGAAACCATTCCTGATTTTTTGGACATCATTGGGCTGTTCCCAAGTGCAGAGAGATTGTTTTGCAGGTTTCCTTATATAAAGTACTACTCTTATGACATATTTTAATTTTTTAGAAAGTAATGCAAATACAATCAAACTCATTCTTATAAAGAAACAGAATCCACATATAGTCAAATGAAAACCCATGAACTCAGAGAACAAATAGCTCCCAGCCTCCAAATTTACCTTATGCTTTATGAAGGTCCTTGCCAACACCATCAGTGAAAAAGGGACTAGTAGAGTCCACAAGGTGACAAAAAGTGACTCAAATGTTTACAAGACATCATGGGGGAGAGGAATGGTTCATAAAATAAAGGAACTATTTTTAAATGGGTTGTCTTTTCATTTTTGAGGTGTAGGATTTCTTTATATATGCAGCATGTTAATCTCCTAACAGATATATGGTTGCCAAATACATTCTCCCATTGGGTAGGCTTTCTTTCTATTTTCTTAATAACGTCCTTTTAGGTGCAGAAATTTTTAATTTTGATGAGATCACATTTATCTATATTTTCTCTTGGTGCTCGTGCTTTGACTGTGAAGTTCATGAAACCATTTCCTATTACAAGGTACTGTAGATGCTTCCCTACATTATCTTCCAAGATCTTTATGGTTTTGGCTCTTATATTTAGATCTATGATCCATCTTGGGTTGATTTTTGTATAAGGTGAGAGATGGTATTCTTCTCTCATTCTTTTGGATATGGATATCCAGTTCTCCAAGCACCCCTTGTTAAAGATGCCATTCGCTCCCAACTGAGTGGGCTTGGTGGCCTTGTCGAATATCAGATGACTGTATATGCAAGAATCTATATCAGAACTCTCAATTCTGTTCCATTGGTCAGTAGGTCTATCCTTGTGCAAATACCATACTGTTTTGACCACTGCAACTTTGTAGTATGTTTTAAAATCAGGTTCTGTGATACCTCCAACTTCATTTTTTTTCAATATGTCTTTGGCAATTCGGGGTGACTTACCTCTCCAAATATATTTTGTGGTTAGTTCTTCCAGTTCTTTAAAAAACACTGTGTTGATTTTTACTGGGATTGCATTAAATCTGTAGATTAGCTTGGGTAGGACAATGTTAAATTGGTGTGGTTATAGTGGGCATTCTTGTCTTGTTCCCAATCTCAGAGGGAAGGCTTTTCAGATTTCACCATTGAAGATGATGTTAGCTTGGGGTTTTTCATATATATCCTTTATCATATTCAGAAAGTTTCTTTCTATTCCGTTCCATTCTATTTGATAGGTTGTTGAATGTGATTAGCAGGTATTGTGTTGAGGATTTTAGCATCTAGGTTCATTTGAGAAATTGGTCTGTAATTTTACTTTCTTGTGGTATTTTTCTTTGGTTTTGGTTTTAGGGTAATGTTGGCATCATAGAATGAGTTAGGCAATATTCCTTCTACTTCTATTTTTTGGAAGAGCTTCAGCAGAATTGGTGTTAGATCTTTCCTGAATGTTTGGTAAAATTCAGCTGGGAAGCCATCTGGCCCTGGGATTTTTTTAGTTGGGAGGATTTGATGACTGAATCTTTCTCTTTACTTGTAATTGTAATGTTGTGTTCATCAATTTCTTCTTTCATCAATGTAGGCTGTTTGGGAGTTTCTAGAAACTTGTCCATTTCCTCTAAACTATCATTCTTATTGGCATATACTTTTTCAAAGTATACTCTTATGATACTCTTTATTTCTGTGGGTT
>JAQZBX010094121.1:0-12066 GCA_029593785.1 Cabassous unicinctus | reverse complement strand
ATTGCCAAAAGTTGGAAGCAACCCAGGTGTCCATCAACAGATGAATGGATAAACAAACTGTAGTCTATTCACACGATGGAATATTATGCAGCTGTAAGAAGAAATGAAGTCGTAAAGCATATGGCAACATGGATGAATCTGGAGGACATTATGCTGAGTGAAGCAAGCCAGACACAAAAGGACAAATACTGTATGAATGTGTTACTATGAACTAAATATATTGTGTAACATATTGTTTGATCCACAAAAACAAACAAACAAAAAAAATTTTATATGTATCCATTACATTTAATGGAGAAATGTATATATTTATTCATCTGTGTTTACTTTTTAGTTTTTAATTGTTTATATTTTCGATTATTAAATGTACAAATAAAGTTAAGAGAAAAAAAAAAAAAAGTACATTGGGAATTTTCTTGCTTCTTCTTAGAGGACATTAAAAGAGCCAGGTCATGACCTTATGACCTTTGCCCCACCTGCCTGGGTCTCCTTCTTCCCTATTTGGTGAGGTCATCAGAATGAAATGTATCCCAACCCCCTTTGCCTTATCTTACTGAAAACTCAAAGTAATTAACGTTAACAAAAAAACCAAGATGACCAACTTTCTTTTAATTTTTACGAAGACTGAATCAAAGCCTTTTGTTTTCATTGTTTTGGTTCCGGGGAGAGCAGGCTTATAGTTTTTATTGTCAATAAAATAATTATAAAAGGATACCCTATCCTCTAAAAGTTTAGTTCTTGGTTTATGAAAGACAATGAATTCCTATAAAAAGTGAGATAACCAAGAGAAGAAATGGAAGAAGCTTAAATACGTATTGCTAAGAGAAAGTAGCCAGACTGGAAAGGCCAAATGCTATATGATTCCAACCATATGATATGTGGAAAAGGCAAAACTATAGAGACAGTAAAAAGATCAGTGGTTGTCAGGGATGGGGGCTAGAATGAGGGAAAGGGAAGCCCAGGTGGAGCACAGGACATTTTTAGGGCAATGAAACTATTCTCTGTGATACATTAATGGTGGAGTCATGACCCAAAGCATTTGTCACAATGTACAGCTGTACAGCACAAAGAGTGAACCCTAATGTAAAGTATGGACTTTAGTTACTAATAATGTATCAATATCGGTTCATCATTTGTAATAAATGTACCACCCTGTTTTAGTTTGCCAAAGGGCTGCTAAGGCAAAGTACCAGAAATGTGTTGGTGTTTATAAAGGGTATGTATTTGGGGTAAAAGCTTATAGTTCCAAGGCCATGAAAAGCCCAACTCAAGGCACCCTAAGAGGTGCTTTCTCACCCAAGTCAGCTGCCACGTGTTGAAGCAAGATGGCGAGCCATCACTGCCTGGTCTCTGCCTTCCCCTCTGGGCTGTACCGTCTCCCAGAGCTCAGCTGAGGGCAACCAGGCATAGGGCATGTCTCTTACCAGGCCTCTTCTCCCAGGCACTGCTGCTCCAGTTTCTTCCTGATTTCAGCTGCAAGCTCTCAGGCAAATGGCTCATCTCTCCCCAGGGCCTCAGCTGATGAGCCTCTCCTTCCTGTCACATGGCAGGATCAAAACCGGCAGAGCTCTCTCTTCTGGGGTGTCTCCATTTTTTATCAGACCCAGCAAGAGGGTGGAGACTCATCCTGAGTCATGCCTCCTTGAGGTAGCCCAATTGAAAGAAGGTCTCATACCCACAGGAGTGGACCAGCCCACAAACATAATCTTTCTCTTTTTGGGATTCATGAAATAATTTCAAATCGCCACACACCCAAATGCAAGATGTTAATAATAGGGAAAGCTCTGTGTGTGGGGTGTTGGTGATGGTAGTGGTGGTAGTTTATGGGAACTCTGTAGTTTCTCTGCAATTTTTCTGTAAACCTAAAACTGCTCTAAAAATAAAGTTTATTATTGTTATTTTTAAATTGGGTAATAACAGGACAGCAGAAGCTGTGTTTTCCAACCTTTGGGACAATGATCCAATAATAAAATATAAATTTTGCTCTATGACCAAGTATACACAGATGCGCACATTTAACTGAAGCAAAAATACTGGTTTCAATATGTGTCATTCAATGCATTCTGATATTTTCTCTTACATTCCATTATTTTCTAATCCATTTTGTTCTCATCTAGTATACTTATAAATAAAATGTTGGGTCATACCTACCAAATTTCGCAATGAGTTTCAAAACCTAATACAGTTTGAAAAACACTGTTATATATTGTTTCAGATCATGGTCTAGGAGGATGGTGGGAGATGGTTTAGATGAAATATGGTACAAGTATTTAGTACATCTATGTAATCATTAATATAAGTGTGGTTAAGGCATATACACTGATGTGGAAAGTTGTCCCCAAAATATACTTACAAATTGAAAAAGCAGGTTGTAAAACAGGTGTGTGCACACACACCCACACCTCCCAGTGGCTTAAACAAAAAGGAAATGATTGGTCATGCTTGAGTCACTGACCCCACCCCTGGCGTCAGTCTAGAAGGGCTGGGGGTGGGCAAGAGAGAGCTTACACACGAGGAACATGAGTGTTGTAACCTGAAGAAGAGGGACACCGACGCTCTTAGAGTGCACTACAAATATGCACAGTGTCATCTACCTAATGTTTCAATTAATATAGGCAAAAGCGTCTGGAGGGATAACAACAGGATCTGAGAGGCAGGATTGCCAGGAAAACTTTCACTTTTCACTTTGTACACTTCTGTATCATTTCTACTTTTTACCACAAATGTCTTCTTTCAGAATCAATAAAATTGATAAAAATACTTTCATCCAAAGAAAAGGAGAAGGGGAGCCGACGTGGCTCAGTGGTTGGGTGCCGGCTTCCCACATACGAGGTCCTGGGTTCAATCCCTAGCCCCGGTACCTCAAAAAAAAAAACAAAAAAACCCGAGAAATACCTAGAAAAGGCAGAAAGTAGATTAGTGGTTGCCTGGGGCTGGGAATGGGAAAGGATACTGAATGCAAATAAACCTGAGGGGTCTCCTGGGAGTGATGAAAAATGTTCTAAAATTGGATTATATTAAAAATTTATAAAAATCATTGAATTTTACATTTAAAAGGGGTGAATTTGATGGCATGCAAATTACACCTCAATAAAACTGGTTTTAAATAAAACTGGTTTTAAAAAAAGAAAGTAAAGAAGGAGAAGAAACAGGAGGAAAAAGAGGAGGAAGAATCCTTGTTCAACCAACTGGTCTGTAGCATTTGGGATTCAACTTTTAACATTTTTGCACATTTGTCCAACTCCAATCTTCCAGCCATTCCCATTCTCCATAATTTCTCAAAGGGGACTGCCAATGCTTCCTCAATCACATCTACAAATTATTTCAGTCCTTTGGAATGTCATTCTTCAGGTTTACTGACTTTTTTTGACAAGGTGAATATGGTAATAAAGTCCAAAAGTTGAATGTTCCTCCAGGGCCTTCTGAACCTCCTCCTTCACATACTATTCTCCTCTGACCATTTCTCCTTTAGTCTGTGTTTACAGTTTGTGAATTTTTCAAGTGAGTTCCTAGGCAACAGAAGGGTGGTTGGTGTAGAGGGAGCTAGGAATCAGGAAACTCTGCTCTTGGAATGGACCTGCCTGAGCTTACCATGTGACAGTAGATGTCTGTAGTTCATTCAACCTAGCAACTCTTCCTCCTTCGGCTGGAAACAGCACTCTGGGTTCCTGCAGGGGGAATTTCCCTCTCCCCCACTTGGTTGCTGTGGTTCTGGTAGGGCTGGCCCCAACCCCAGGCTCCAGAAATGAGCAAGTGGCTCAGGTCTGCCTGGACACAGGCATAGCTCATCTCCATGATTGGCCCACAGATTGGCATATGACCCAAGACAGTCCAATGAGAATCAGTTCTGGGATGTTTGCTGGAAGGACCGGAAAAGAGATGCTCTTTTTCTGCAATGATTTCTTAGTTGTAGGGATGTATGGTTGTATCTGTGGTAGGCCTTGTGGGCCCCCTGAGAATGAAACCAACACCACTGGGAATGATCCACGAGATGGGGAGTCCTGAACTCACTGTTTGAACCTCTGGATCCATCCATGCTTAAATCTCCTGCTTCCTCTGATACTTGCAATCATGTAAGCCTGTGTACTGTTTTCATAAGCCAATTTGATTTGGGTTTCTGTTACTTGCTATGAAAAGTCCTCATACAGCTTCCTTGGGTAAGTTATTTCTTCTGTCTTAGCCTTAGTTTCCTTATCTTAAAAAAAAAAAAAAATTACCGATAATGAGATGAGGCAAGAATCAAATGAAGCAATTTTTAAAAAGCAACTAGAAATAATATAAAGGTTGTAACAATTTATACTTCTATCAAGAACATAACAATTCCTACTTACTTTCCATAATCCCTTTTTGCCTTACTTCCTAGTAACAGAACCCTAATTCTAGCACATTGCTACATAGAATAAAAGTTACATTTCCCAGCTTCCCTTGCAGCTAGGTAGTGTCATATGACTAAGTTCTGGGCAATGAGATGTATGTGGAAGTGATTGAGTGCTTCCAGAAAGAAAGCACCCTTCTCTTTCAGAAAGTGCTGCCTGAATGCAGATATGACGGGTGGCATTCCAGCCATCATCTTGAGTCATGATTTGACTTTGAGAAAGGAGCACTAGATGAAGCAAACAGAGAGAAATTGGGTCCCTAAAGAAAATGGACTCAATATACCAACCCTGGACAACCCACCTACTGACTTATTTCACAGGAGAAAAGCGATAAACTTCTATCTCATTTAAGCAATCAATTTGTCATGTCTCTGTTACTTGAAGCCAAATATGAATCCAATTCACAGTACCATGTCCCCACACCCTCAGCAACACACTGTATTATCAAAAAATTTTTTCATTTCATTTTGCCAGGTGAAAAGGCAGTGTTGCATTGTAGTTTTAAATTCATCATCTCTTACTATGAGTAAAGTTGACCTTATTTTTCATATGCTTATGAGCCATTTATGCTATTTTTCCCCCCGTAATCCATCTGTTTCTATGTCTTTGTTGACTTCATTCTCAGGCAGCCCTATAGTTGCGAGATGGCTGCCAGAAGCTCCTGGCTTCCATCCTATCTTCACAGCAACATAACAGGGAGAATACCACTTTCCTGGATGACCCAACAAAAGTGGCTCTGATCGGATCCACTTCAGTCATGTGTCTCTCTTTGATCCCATGAGTAAGGCCAGGGAAATCAAGCATGCTAATTGGCCAGGCCCAGGTTGTATGCCTGTCTCTGTAGCCAGAAGTGGGATCTGCCTTCCAAAGTCACATGGACTAAGGAAAGAGCAAGAGTCCATGAAGGAAAATAAGTGCTTGGTTTCCAGAGATGAAGAGCATGGATGCTGGGAGGTAAACTCAAAAGATATTGGCTACACGAGGCAAAAACCAGAATCAACTACTTGCAGTCAAGTAGAGCAGCATGTCCTGGAAATGAGAGAAGAGATGGAACTTGTGGAAAGGCCAAATAAAGCATTCTTTTAGGTGCTTAATTCCCATTCAAGTCAACAACTGTATTTATTGCTTGTGTACCTACTATGTGCAAGTCCCTGTCCATGGCGCTGGAGACCTGTTTGTGAATAATAATCAGTAAATATGTCCGTCAATTTTCAAAGGCTTAATGTTTATTCAATGAGCATTTAGAAGACATTGCAAGTTTTACCACTCCAAAATGAAATTACACATGGCCTACTTAGAAGATCCAGAATCCCTTCGATTACGCAATTTCAGAGTATCCAGGGCTTCCAGGAAGCCAAAGCAGTCACATGTCCCTGCATGACCCTGCGACTCTTGGCATACATGGCTAACTTTTGACATTTACTAACTACGTAACTGTCTAGTGGTGTGTTGAAGCGACTCTTAAAGGAAGAAAGTGCTGCACCAAGAGTTGCCCCTGGTTACTCTTGAGTAACTGGACCCTAAACGATATGCGTCAATCTGGAGATTTTGTTATTGTTCAAAAGAGTGGGATGTAAATCATGAATTAATCATTGTTACCCAGTCTTTTAAAGCCACCAAAACCGTTGTTTTAATTTAATTCATGAAATGAAATACAAATTCCTTTTATTCTGAACTTTAGTCTCTGGACACTTTTGAAGTGGTTTTGTTAGATTTTTAAAAGTTTTTTTCTTCATTAAATACTGCATTTCTTCATTACTGTTTGTGATGCAGAAAGTAACACATTTCTCTCCCCACCACACCACTCTTCCAGTTTTATATTAGAGAGACGTTTACCTAAAGTAGATAAAGACATGCCGTATCATTAACTCTATCAGTCAATCTGCATTTATTAGGCACTTGGTATGTGCTTGCTATGGTGGGAAACATCAAAGAAATGGACACTGTAGCTCTAAAGATAAGCACTCCTCCTCTGGCTGGGTGATCTCAAGCTAGCTACACTAAGTCTCTGAGTTCCATTTCCTCACCTATAAAATGAGGTTGAAATATCACTCTTGCAAAAGGCTTCTTTATTCATTTATATGACAAATATTTATTGAGTTTCTACTCTATGTCCCACACTCCTCTAGGAAGTAGATATACAACAGTGAAAATTACAAAGTCCCCACTCACATGGAGTTTACCACCTAATGTAGAAGATGTACAAGAAAGAAGAAGACACTGAAAATTTTGTTTCTAAGAGTAAGTGTCACGAAGAACCCCATCAAAGTAGGTAATATTGGCATTTTAAAAACAGGGAAACTGAGACTTAGGTCAGGCGATATGTTACAGTTCACCCAGCTAATAAGTGGAAAAGCCAAGATTGGAAATAGAACTCAATTAGGAATGCTTTCCGGCAAATAAGAGAATACCCAACCAGGCAGTGGCTAGGAGAAGAGGGAGTCAATTTGCTCACAGTGCAAGAAGCCTGGAGGTAAGGGTTCACTGGCTTGGATTACAAGCCTCGGGGACAGCAATATCTGGATCGAATCTCTGAGATTCTGTTAGTCCACATGGTTGCAAAATAGAGTTCTGGGCATCATCATGTCCTCACCGACCACATTCAAAGGCGGAGAGCAGGGAGTGTTGTGTGCCTTTGACTTATGCCCATCAGGAACAGACCTCTTCTCATATCTCCTTGGCCATGACTGGTCACTCACCTTCTCTGACATCAAGGCATCTCCACCTGATCTCTGGACAAGATCCAAGGAAGGCAATGGCTTTGGGGAAAGCAATGGACAGTTTGTGCTATACTAGGTCTGCCAGATTCCAGAGCACTAATCATTTCCGTGATACCTGTTTTACAGATGCGGAAGCAGGGCTCAAGTTATATGTGATATCCAAGGTCACAGCACTGATTAGGTGTTTGATTCAAATACAACAATCCTAATTCGAATATAACTGAGAATGGAATGATTAAATCAGGAAGAGAAAGGTAGGATCTGACAATATTTTGCTCTAAGCAGAGGTGGATTTTCCATGAAGCCAATCTCAGCTTACACCTCAGGGTTCTTTGTGTGCAGGGGCCCCGGAGAATAAAGGAAATTGCTGGGAGGTGTCGCAGGTTCTTGGTGGGGACAGAAGTCAGGCTGCAAACGGAAGCATTTGTAAGTAAGCCTTTCTGGTAAATTACTTAAAGAGATTTCAAAAGAAAAGAACATGAATCTTCAAAGCTACTATATTAATTATCTATTGCTGTGTAACAAATTACCTCAAAATTTAGTGGCTTTAATTAAGGAACAGTGGGCATCCCTCCTAGCTTGTTCTTTCAACTGGTTTCCTCACAGAAGACTGTTTGAGTCAAAACCGGGCCCTTTAAACTCACTGGTGATCCTGGGCCATGGCCCATCTGTAAAATGGGAAGGTGACACATACCTTCAAGCTTGTGGTGAGGGTGCAAGAAGATGCGGGAGTCTACGTCTAAACATGTATGTCAGACACTAAGCTGGAGCACAATAAAAGACGGTGGTGGGGGCAGATTTCATGGCTTAAAATGATGGATGGTATTATCTCACCGTTTTGGTGGGCCGGGAATCCAGGAGTGGCTTGGCAGAACGGCTCTGGCTCAGGGTTTCCCAAGCGGCTGCAGTGACGCCGTTGGCAGCCGCCGCCGTGACTGGGGCTGGAGGAGCCGCTTCGAGCTTATTCCTGTGGTCGGTGGCAGGAGGTTTTTGTTCCTTGCCACTCGGGCCTCTCCAGAGCGCTGCTTATAGCTCCCAGGGCACCTGGCTTCTCCCTGAGCAAGTGACCCCCAGGAAAGAGAAAGAGCCAGAAGACGAGCAGCCAAGCTAGGAGCCGCGTGTTTTTCACAACCTCATCTTGAAAGTGACGGGCCATCACTTCCGTGGAGCTCTGCTGGTCACACAGACCACCCTGGTCCAGCGTGGGAGGGGACAGCATAAGGGCAGAAACACCAGGAAGCAAGGGTCACTGTGGCCATGTGGGAGTCTGGCTACCACAGCCCCCAAAATGCTTTGTGATTTATTTTCTCATTTTAAATAAGTATTCACCTTGCTACCTAATTTTTTTTTTTTTTTTAAAGCACGCTCCCGCAAATTGTGTAAGCTTCAGGTCCCACAAAACCTGGATCTGCCCCTGGTCCTAAGGCAAACCTTCTGCCTTTCATAACAGTGGCAGAGTTAGAGATTTTGCACCCAGGGTCTGAAACAAGACCCAGTCCAGGGAAATTGTTTGCTGGGGATCTACCCTGCCTGGGGGAAGGTGTAGATTCAGATCTTCCCTCTCTGCCATCACTCAACACTCCTTTGGAAGGCTAAGCTACTGGAATTGAGCCAGAAGTTTTGATGAGTGGCAAAGAGATAAAGTCCTGTTTGCATACTGTAATGGTGTGTTTAAACATTTTGACAATTATCAGGTGAAATCCTTCTCTGGTATTGACTCCACTCTCGGTAAGTGATTGCACACGGCAGGAGAGCCCCTTGACCACGTGACTGGGGCACTCAGCAGTCCTCAGCTACTTCCAGTTAATTGACTTGTTTGATTTCTTTCCTCTTAAGCGCCCGAGTAACGAAATGCAATTTTTTTCTTCTTCAATTTCTTTCTTAATGCACCAGGAAAAATAAAGCTGACTCTTAAATCCTATTGCATTCATCAATTTTTCAGGTTCTAGCTATGAATTAGCAAAAAAAACCGCTCCAGCTCTTTTGGTCTGAACTTAAATCTCTATGATCTGAAATAACTCTGGTTTTGTTTTTCTTCCTCAAAGTAGGTTTTGAACAATGTGGTGGGATTTGTTTAAAAAAAGAAAGGGCCACTATCTATCGAATGCCTATTTTGTGGCAGTGTGCCTGCATATATTCTCTCATTTGTCACTCATTTAACATCTACAAGGTAAGTTTGATGATCCACATTTTGTAGATGAGGCTCAGAGAAGCTATATGACTTGCCTATGGACACACAGCATATAAATGGTGAAGTTGGGCTTCAGTGGAGGTCTGCCCAGCTTAGAAGCCTATGTTCTTTCTTCTATGTGCACCACTCCCATCTCCAGATTAGGTCAGATTCTTCTATATATTATTTTATGACATCCAGTAGCTGTGCTGCATAATATTTATTAAATTTCATGATTATATTTATTGTAACAATTATCTATTGCTGTGTAACAAATTTCCCCAAACCAGAGTTGCTTAAAATAATCACTTATTTCTTAGGAGTCTGTGGGCTGGTCGGGTGTTTCTTCTGATGGTCTCACCCAGGCTCACACATGTAACTGCACTCAGCTGGAGGGTCAGCCAGGTAGCTGGACCTCTGTCACCCTGTGGTCTTTCATTCTCAGCTTCTTCATAGCGTGACGGTCTCAGGGCAGCATTCCAAGAGAGTGAAAATAGAAGCTGCAAGGCCTTTTAAGATCTAGGCTCCAGAACTTGTGCAGTGTCTCTGCTGCAACATTATGGTGGTCAAAGCAAGACCCAGGGAGGGGAGGTGGCTCAAGTGATTAGACACCTCCCTCCCACATCGGAGGTCCCGGGTTCGGCTCCCGGTGCCTCCTAAAGAAACAAGGAAGACGAACAGACTCATAAAGTGAAAAACAACAAGGGGGTGGGTAGGGAAAAAAAAAAAAAGCAAGTCCCACTAAGCACCATATGAGTTGAAACCATGCCAGTCTTTTTACAACTGTATCCCTAGTGCCTAGAATGGAACCTGGTACATGAAATATTTGTTGAATAAGTGAATGTGATTGTCACAGTGTATTTTTCACCTAGTGCAGTGGCCTGTACATAGTAGAAGTTCCCTATTATTATTTCATAGTTTTCCCAGGGCAGATAAATAATAGAGATGATCTCTTATTTCTAAGGACACCTCAGATTCCCACAGAATGAGAACTGATCTTCATTGTTCTCCCCAAGCTACCCCCAATTCTCTGTTATTTGATGCTCAGTAAATTGCCAGAAAGCCATTACCAAATTAGTAGAGAGGCAGTAGATAGGCAAGATGAAGAGTGGAGGCATGGAATCAGGAAGCCTGGGTTCAAATCCTGGCCTCACCACTTCCTAGCTATGAAACCCCAGACTCCTGTGATTTTGTTTCCTTATCTGTAAAAGGCATAATAGTACATATTTCTTAGGATTGATGAGAGAATTAAATGAGCTAGTACTTGTGAAGTGTTAACAAGTGTTGGCATGCAGCAGCTGTTCTGTAAGAGTTAATCATTACGATCAGTAACCTAAGGTGCCTGAACTTTGAGTTTCCAATGAGTCACTTTCTTTTTGAGAGCTGTTGTTCTCTGCCTCATCCAACAGCCTTCAGGGAATCAGGAAGCCATCAGGATGCACTCTGAACGAGAGCAAAAGCAATCTCACACTGTTCATGGCTGGGCAGCTTTAATTCACCAATTTCTAATTTTATATATAGCTTTTAGATTCTTAGCTGTGGTTTTCTATCAATCGGTATGAACGAGAAGGCCTTTTATGGGGAAGCCAACTCTACAGTTTCAATAGAAAAAAAAATTTACAGCATAGAACTGTCCTTTATTGTATCATTAATATTTTATTGCGCAAAATTTCAAACATATACAAAAGGAGAGAAGATAGTATAATAAGCCTTTGTATCCATCATTTGGTTTTGATGATTATCAACTTGTGGCTAGTCCTGCTACATCTTTATCTCCACCCTCTTTCCCCCACCACTTTCTGTTATTCTGAAGCAAATCCTAGATATCAAATCATTTCTGTAGATACTTCAGTGGGTCTCTCTGAAAAAAAATAAATAGCGGAGTGGGTGTAGCTCGGTGGTTGAGTGCTTGCTTTGCACATACGAGGTCCTGGGTTCAGTTCCTCGTACCTTCTAAATAAATAAATAAATACTTTACATTGGACTAATTGCAATTCCATTATTGCACGTAAAAATAGTTAACAATAGGGAAGCAGATGTGGCTCAAGCAGTTGGGTGCCTGCCTACCACTTGGTAGGTCCTGGGTTCGGTTCCCTGTACCTCCTAAAGAAAACGAGCAAGACAGTGAGCTGACACGATGGGCTGGCGTGGCAAGCTCACGCAACAAGATGACACAACGAGATGACACAATAAGGAGACACAACGAGGAAAAACACAATGAGAGACACAACAAGCAGGGAGCGGAGGTGGCTCAAAAGATTGGGTGCCTCCCTCCCACATGGGAGGTCCTGGGTTCAGTTCCTGGTGACTCCTAAAAAGAAGACAAGCAGACATATAGAGCATGCAGCGAATAGACACAGAGGACAGACCGTGAGCACACAACCACTACAGTGAGTGCAAACAACCGGGGGTGGGGTGGGGACAACAAATAAATAAAATAAATCTTTTAAAAAAATAGATAACAATAATTCCTTAATGTCATCAAATATCCCGGTGGTGTTCCAGTTTCCCAGCAGGGAGCTTTACTTTGCTGAATTCATCGTATCCTGTAACTTTGGGACCCCCTCTCCCACCAAGCACAATTCTTCAAGCCAGTGGTGGAAATGCTATGTAAAAGGACAGGGGGGATAATGGAGCCTGACTTTCCCTTTAGTTCTCCATTAACACCATTTTCCCACCCTGGATTAAATGTCAGTCTCTAGGGTAACCATTGGGCATATACGTTCTCCAGTGTTCATTACAAATGTAAAAGTCTTTATCAATATTCTTTTAAAAAAAAAGAAAGAAAAAAAAAAAAAAA
>JAQZBX010094120.1:0-12077 GCA_029593785.1 Cabassous unicinctus | reverse complement strand
CCATCTTACCCTCAGGTACCAACCCTAGGGGCCTTCAGCCTAATGAAATATGGCAAACAGATGTTATCCATTATCCCCTATTAGCTTCTGCTATTTACATGTGGTGTGACACTTTCTCAGGATTCAGTTACGCTACCCCTCTAATAGGAAAAAGCATCAATCATATTAAATCTCACCTTCTAGAAACAATCAGTCATATGGGAAAACCCCACACCCTAAAAAGAGACAAGGGCCCTGGTTATACCTCTTTAGCATTCAAAACCTTCCACCAAACATTGGGAAATTACCCATAATACTGGCATTCCTTATAATCCTACAGGATAAGCAATTATTGAAAGAACTAATCAAACATTAAAAAGCATCACTAAGAAACAAAAAGGGAGAAGTAGAGAAGCTGTTTTAAGAAATATAATAGCACTTGCTCTCTATACCCTCAACTTTCTGAATTGTGAAAAAAACGGCCTCACTGCAGCTGAAAAACAATTTATGTCTCATCAAACTAACTCACAAAATCGCACTAAAATCCTTTATAAAGAAGTGTTAGGAAACGGATCTTGGAGAAGACCTAGTGAACTAGTAACATAGGGGCAAGAATTTGCTTGTGTGCTTACTCCTACAGGCTCCTGGTGGCTACTGGCCAAACACGTGAAGCTATACCATAAATTGGAAGGACCCTCATATCAACCAAACCCACAGATGGAGAAAATGATAACAAGAAGCCAAAAAAGTCCCCACAACTTCACACAGATTCAGCAAGTATTTTGGAAATCCCTTAAAATTTCCTTTCTCTTTCTTCTTGTATACTCCTCTCTACCATCTTTAGCTCTTCATCACCATTATTGGACACAATACTTAATCCTCCTATTTTCAACTTAGTTACTTTATTGGACCTTGAGCCCTCACTCACCTCTTATGATACTACCTGGACTGGAGGGATCTGGGTCCCCCCATCTGGCCCCCTTACTGAAAGCATTGACTGGCTGCCTGTCAATAGATCTAGATAGGTAAATACCCACCTAATTTACCCACTATCTACTTCTCCAATGTCCCTCATTCAGTCTGCCCTCAAGTCATCCCTCATCGCTATCTGCATTATTCTCTGAAATTTAGTTCTCAGCATGCTAATCTCACATTCATTACAGCTGTCTCAATTAATTCCTCCTCATTTTCCCCTAATTTCTATGATTCTCCTCTTGTAGGTCATTAACAATAGAATCCTACTTGGAATTCTAACTGTCAATATTGTCTGGCTCCCTTGCCAGTCTCTCCTTCCTTGTAATGCTTGCTGTTTAATCTTACCATTTTTGACTGCAGCCCTCAAGGACATTTGTCCAGATAATAATTGTACTCAGCTTTTCTGATCTCTCCAACTCTAATATAAAGAGGGCCAACAGAGGCCTCTTTGGACCTATCCTTCATATGCAAATTACTAATTCTTCCAGATCTCTGTTCAGTCCATTGCATTTATAAACTTGGCCCCTAGAATTGCCCTTTTTCAATTGTATTGTTTCTCATAGAAACTATACCCATATAAACAAACTTTTTTTTATCTCAGCATTTCTCACAATCTTACAAACTCTGTCATGATCTGTACTTCCCACCCCTTTAGGTTGCTTTTAAACTCTTCTTCTAATGTCCCTTCTTCTCGCATCAACTTCACTAAAAACATGTTTAATCTTACTGTCCTAGTAGGAGCTTATTTTTCTTCCTCTGTTTCACATGAAAATGTTACTCAATTAGATATGACTTCAATATTTCTTATCAAAAAACAAACACAAGCTTAGCTCCCAGTCAACCTTTCCCTTCCTTGGGAAGGTTTTACAGGTATAACTCAATTTAATAAAGCACTCTCTCTCATCAGGCCTAAACTGTTGATTGGCACACAAATTACCTTTACTATATCAGCTATTATTATAGCAGTCACCCTTACAGAATCAGTCCAAAGTGCTCAAGCCATTAATCAAATCATAACTAATGTTACGGATGAGCTTCTAACTCAAAGTCACATTGACAAAAACATACTTACCCGACTCAATGCTTTAGAAGACTCTATCCTCTGTATAGGAGAAAAATAACAAGCTTTACTTACCAGAAAAGATTTACAATGGGATTGGGAACACAAAAAAAATTTGTGTTACCCCCTGCCTTGGAAGAGTTCACAACTTTCCTGGAAACAAGTAAAAACTCATCTCCAAGGAGCTTTCTCCTCTCATTGAAAAGGAGAAGTTCAAACTCTCCAAATATGCCTAGAACATCAAGTATCTCAAATTCACCTCCTCACTCAGCAAACCATGTTTCAAATACTTAATGTTAATTTACAATGGTTAAATCATTCTAACTGGTTTTGTGGCCTAAATGTTAGAATTTGGATAATCTCTCTTGTTGGAATAATTCTGTTTATTATTTTAATAACAATTCTCAAATTGATTTGCAGTGACCTCTCCCAAGCTCACAGCACCGAACAGAAACTCATCACCTTGGCCACAGCTTCATCCCTGTCCCCTGCCTCCGGGCCTCCAGAAGAGAGAAGCTCCATGGCTTAAACATCTTTAATTCTTATCTCCTTTCTACCTTACCATTTTCCCAACCTTTCGCTACTCCATTTTATCTATAAACGTCATTTTTGTGCTGTGTTACTCTGCATAGTCATTGCCTCACATTTACCAAATGTAATTTCAGATCCTGCATATGTGTGAAACAAAAAAGAGCTTTGTTTTGTATGCTGAGTGTGGAAGTCAGGGGTAAAAATCTTTTGATTTCTATTCTGCTTTGCCTGGCTCCCAAAAGGAAAAGGGCTGGTTATCCAAAGATAGGTGAGATTCCTCAGGGAAGGAACTACCTAAGACAGGCACAGTCTCTTAGGGACCAGCAAGTATATTGAGGAGGCTTGCAGTTGAATCCTTACCTTATCCCTTCCAAGGAAGGAATTTTTTTCCCTTTACCATTTTATTCCCACACTTGGCTAAACCAAAAATTCTGTGGATCTGCTACAACCTTATCTTGGCACCATCCATGCCTCTTATATATTTTAAAGAAGGGGGAATGTGATAGTCTTCCTTTATTTATTTCTAAGAAACAGTTTAGAGACCAGCTCCCCTCCCTATGCAGGAAAATCAACACTATCAGTTCCTGCTGAAAACAGTAGGAACATTCTTACTTTACACTGTTACTTAATTAGGGCTTTCTGTCTCTCCATTATCTCCTGTGCAGCCCAAAGCATTCTGAGTCCCTGCATGTACACACTGACCTTGTGCTTTGTGAAAAGAAAATAAATATAGAATGGAATATTACTCAGGTGTAGAAGGAATAAAGTGCTAACACACGGAATAACATGGATGAATCTTGAAGACCTTAAGTTGAGTGAAGAAAGCCAGGCATTTGAAGGATGAACAGTATATGAACTCACTGATTTGAATTGAGGAAAGTGAGCAGTCTCTGAGAACCATTGTCTGAAAGATAGGTTAACAAGGGAGAGAAAGAGAAGAGTAGGTTGTGAGCCATCACACATATGGACATAATCTATGGTAAAGTGATGGAGTATAGTTGCATATTGAAGGATAGGACAGGTGGGTAGTGATATTACTGGCTTTGGTGGTACAAGGTTGACAGGTGGGTAGATTAGGAAGGGTAGGTTAGAAAACCTAGGGCACGTAACTATGAATCTTGTCATCCAATGAGTCAAGACAGGGGAGTGTCATGTGCCCCAAGGGGATGGGGAGGAAGGAACAGAAAAGATCAAACAGGAGGTATTTAGTGGTCATGGGAAATGTTTTTCAATACCTTACAGTAATGGACCCAGGACATGGTAAATATCATCAAAAATTATTAAACTGTACCATCTAAATTGTAAACTATGCTGTAAACCATTGACAATGTTTAGTAGCTATGTTTCACTATCTGTATAACAGTAATAACAATGCTACCATTCAAAAGGAAAAAAAGAAAAGTTTTAATATGGGGTGAGGAAAGGGGAAGGAGGTTGGTTATATGAGAGTCTCCAGTACTCTGTGTGTGACTTTGCTGTGACCTAAAGCTTCACTGAAAATTAAATGAAAATTTGGGAGACACTGGAGAATGAGAGGGGGAAGGTGATTGGTACAGACTGGAAACTTGATAATGCAGTGATAAAAGGAAAAATAATAATAATTAAAAAAAAATTTGCCCATTTTTTGAATGTCCCCATCTGTTAATTCTATTTTATTTTTAGTTTTTTTTTTCTAGGTTTCCATGTAGTTTATCTCTTGCATTTAAGCTTATCATTAATATTTCACTTTCCTATTAATTCTATTTGGTTATAATATGGGCTTCATCTTCAAAGAAGTTATTGATGACAGAAGGGTTATAATGGGGGGTACAGAGGATCATTGGTGGGGGCTGTCTGGGATGGGGGATTCATGGGAGGAAGTTCATATAAATATATATGAAAGATATATAAAATTATTGAAATGATCAAGGGATGGGGCATGGTCATGGTGGGTAGACAATCACTCAGTAAATGAGGGAATACTGAATTCCTAGCCTTAAGAGCTCTGCCACATTCCCCAAGGGAACAGCAACAGTCCCCCGAGTGCAGGGGCAGTGTCTGGCAAAAGAGGATGGTCCAATGATGGGTTCTTGTTATTGATGACTAGCTTTATGAGTCCTTGCTCTTGTAATTGAAACTTAGCCTACTGTTATGGGGTGCCTAAGGGTTGCCACCTGAGAGCCTCCTTGTTTCTCAAATGTGGCCTCTCTCTAAGCCAAACTCAGTATATGAATACTTTACCTTCCCCCCAGCAAGGTCCATGACTCCTGAGGATGAGCCTCCCTGGCAACGATGGAGTAATACCAAGTGCAAACTGGCAATATGACTAGAAAAAGACCTTGAATAAAAGTGGTAAAAGGTAAAGACAAATGAGTTCATGTGGCTAAGAGACTTCAGAGGGAGTCGGGAGGTCAGCACAGAGGTAACGCTTACATACACCTCAGTAGGATCTCATAGAACAACAAAGTGGATATCACCCCACACAGAGGGGCTCCTGATGGCTCTGGAGACACCCAGGTCCTATATAAGGGGGGGTAGCTCCAAAGATTGATGCCTTATCAGTGAGCTATAATTTGGAATCTGTGCTCCTGAGAGTGACAGAGTCGGACTCAAATAAGTCTTCACTGCACATGGTCCATTAGTCCCTTCTATTCAAACCTATATGTGATGCTGGAGTTTGTAGGTGTACTTCCAGAGACTGGTGCCTCTGACCTGCCCATGTGTCAGCTGTGCCTGGACTCTTGGTGGAGCTGAAACTCCTACTCCACAGCTCATTGGACTCATCCAAGTCACCTGGTGAGGAGACAATGATGGACAACGGCCATCCCAGGAAATGGAGAGAGCCTGCAGCTGCAGACAGGATAATCCCATCTACTGAATCCATAGGATATAAGCCCACTCTCACTTGCAGGTGGAATGGACATCACCTTCCCATACACTTCAGGATTGGTGGAAGAGCTATGGACTAGAGTGGACTTAATGGTATTCTATTGTAGACATATTGTGATTCAAGCAATGGAAGAAATTATAACAGTGAGGTGAAGCCAGTGGCCACTAGGCACTTCCTGGGCAGGGAAGGGAAAAGCAGTTGTAATACAGGGGCTTTTTCAGGACTTGGGAATTATTTTGAGTGACATTACAATGACAGATATAGGCCATCTTACATCAGCATATACCATGCAGAATTGTGTGGAAAAAGTGTGGTCTAAAATGTGAGCTATGGTCCATGCTTAGTGGCAAAGCCCCAGAATGTGTATATCCATTGCAGGTGATGTGTCACACATTAATGAAAGATGTTTATGTGGGATGTTATGGGAGGTGTGGGAGGTGGGGAACATGGGAATCCTTGTAATTTTTGTTTAACATTTATATAATCTAACCATGTTTTGTTTTTTTAAAAAATATATATGTAACACACACAAAAAAAAAACTGTAATGGGAGTCAGCATTACACAAAGAAGGAGCATAGCTTCTTTAGCTGTTCTCCCCCCAGCATCTCTCAACCTTCGTGTTCAGAGTAATTCTTTGTGCCATTGAGGCTCTGCTGGACAGATCCCCGCAAGAATTTACATTTTGGATTCCTGCACATGATCATCTTAATTTATGCAGAAAAGATATGTGACAAAATACAGCATCCCTCCTTGACCAAAACATCTTTAAAAGTAGGAATAATAGGAAACTTCCTGAACATGATAAAGGGCATCTATGAAAAACCCACAGCTAACATCATACTCAATGGTGAAATTCTAACAGCTTTCCCTTTAAGATCAGGAGCAAGACAAGGATCCTCACTGTTTCCACTGTTAGCCAACCTTATACTGGAAAAATCTAGCAAGAGAAAGAAATATTGGAAAGGAGGAATTAAACATTCCCTATTTGCAGATGACATGATCCAATATACAGAAAACCATGAAAAACCCATGAAAAATCTCCTAAACCTATTACAAAAATTCAGAGAAACGGTACGGTACAGATCAACATCCCAAATCAGTAGCATTTCTTTTCAAAATCAATTAACACTTGGAATATAAACCATGAACAAATTTCCATTCCTAATAGCAACTAAAATAATCAAATATCTAGGAATAAATCTATCCAAGGATATAAAGAACTTCTACAAACAAAACTACAAAACCTTGCTAAAAGAAATCAAATAATACCTAAATAATAGGAAGAATATTCCTTGTTCATGGATTGGACCACTAAATATCACAAAGATGTCAATCCTGCTTAAAGATACTTATAGATTCAATGTAATTCCAATAAGAATTCCAAAACAATTTTTTGGCAGAATGTGAACAGTCAATCATCAAATTTCTATGGAATGGTAAGGGACCCTGAATATCTAAAACCATCTTGAAAAAGAAAAATGAAGTTGGAGAGCTCACTCTGTTATTAAAACTTATTACAAAACCACATTAATCAAAACAGCACAGTTCTGGCACAAGGATGAGCATATAGACAAATGCTATTGAAATGAGTTCTCAGAAATCAACCCTCACATCTATGACCAACTGATTTTTAACAAAGGGGCAAAGACCGCTTAATTAGGAATGAACAGTCTTTTAAATAAATGGTGCTGGGGAAACTGGAACTCCATTTGTAAAAGAAAAAAATGAGGACCCCCCTACCTCACACCTC
This sequence comes from Cabassous unicinctus, assembly GCA_029593785.1. Classification (NCBI taxonomy): domain Eukaryota; kingdom Metazoa; phylum Chordata; class Mammalia; order Cingulata; family Chlamyphoridae; genus Cabassous; species Cabassous unicinctus. The sequence goes on along the minus strand of JAQZBX010094120.1, from coordinate 4,912 downwards.
ATACAAAAATCAATGCAAAATGACTCAAAGTCCTAAATATTAGAGTAAGAACTGTCAAATGCTAAGAAGAAAATGTAGAGAATCATCTTCAGGACTATGTGTTAAGCAATGATGTCTTAGATTTTATATCCAAAACACAGCAACAAAAGAAAAAAAATAGATAAGGAGACCTCATGAACATTAAAAAATTTATTCTTCTGATGACTTTATCAAGAAAGTAAAATGACAATCTTTAAAATGAGGGAGAAAATATTTGGAGATCCTATATCCAAGAAAGATTTAATACCTAGAATATATAAAGACATCCTAAAACTTAACAACAAAATGACAAACAACCCAATTTAAAAATGGGCAAATGATTTGAATAGACATTTATTCAAAGAAGATATAGAAATTGCCAGAAAACACATGAAAAGATGTTCAACCTCATTTAGCCATCAGGGAAATGCAAACCAAAACCACAATGAGATACCATTACACCACCATTAGAATGGCTACTATTAAAACAGAAAATAACAAGTGTTGGAAAGGATGTGGAGAAATAGGAACTTTCATTTACTTCTGGTGCGAATATGAAATGTTGCTTCTCCTATGGGAGACAGTTTGACATTTCCTCAGATAACTAAGTTTAGAACTACCATATGACCTGGCCATCCCACTATTCAGTCTATACCACGTAGAAATGAAAGCAGGGACTTGAACAGAACATACATTTGCACATTGATGTTCATAGTGGAATTATTCACAATTGGCAAGAGATGGAAGTAACCCAAGTGTTCATCAACTGATAAATGGATTAAAAAATTATGTGGTATATGCATGCAAAGGAATACTATTCATCCATAGAATATGAATGAACTTCTGACACATGCAACCTATATGAAGCTTGAAAAAGTCCTGTTGAGTAAAATATACCAGATGCAAAAGAGTAAATATTGAATGATATCACTGATAGGAAATAATTAGAACAAGTAAAGACAAAGGCTCAGTATCTAGAATATATGTTGCCATAATTTGGGTTGGAGAAATGTAACAGGAATTTAAGGTCTAAAGTGTTCAAATTTTCTATTTGGAATGATGGAGAAGTTTTGGTAATGGAGATTGGGAATGGTAGCTTAAAACTGTGACCATAATTAAAAGAACAAAAATATATATCTGAATGTAGTTAAAACCAGTTAGTTTGCATGTATGTTACTAGAGTAGAAATTTTTTAAAAAAACATGGAACTGAACAACACACATAGTGAACTCTAAGTTAAACCATAGACTATAGCTAATAGTACAATTATAAAAATGTGTTCTCATTAATTGTAACAAATATATTATACCAATGCAGTGTGTTAATAATAGGGTAGTATATAGGAATCCTGTATTTTATGCATCATTGATTTTTCTATAAACCCATAATTTCTCTAATGAAAATAGATAGCATACTGTATGATCCTATTTCTATAACATTCTTGACATCACAAAATAATAGCAACGGAGGACACATTAGTGATTGCCAGGTGGTAAGGAGGTGCTGGGGATAGTAGGTATTAAATTATTTAAAGGCAGCATGAAGGAGCCTTGTGGCATTGGGTGTATTCTCTATCTTGGCTTTATCACTGCCAGTATCTTGGTTTGAATACTGCATTAAGGTTTATTTAAATGTTTTCAGTGGGGAGATTGAGTAAATGGTACATAGAATCTCTGTATTATTTCTTAAAACTGCATGTTAATCTATAATTATCTTTGGGTCTTTTATTACATATGTAAAATCCCTACTCAGTAGTACCTAGATTAGTGGTATTTGATTAAATAACCAGAGGAAGGGGATCTTACAGGGAAGGAGGTTGCTGCCACAGGAATAATATAAATTGTAAAACGTTCTCAGTTTATAATTAAACTTTTACTTTTGGTAGTGGTGGTGGGATTTTATTATCTTGTTTTTATTAATAAAGTTTATCAATAAATGGGCAAAAAACAACATGAATGATACTGAAAACATCATATTGGATAAAGTAAACCAAACATAAAAGGATGAATACTGTATAAGTTCACCGATACAAAATAATTAGAATATGAAAATACATACAGTCAGAAACTAGAATCCAAGTTAGCATAGGCTGAGTGGAGGTAGGGAATGGGGATTTATGGTTAATTGTTATGGAGTTTCTATTTGGGCTAATGAAAAAGTTTTGGTAATGAATGTTGTTGATGGTGACACAACATTGTAAATGCAATTAACATCACTGAATTGAAAGTAGAAAAAATGAGAAATTTTAGGTTGCATATATGCTAGCAGAATTTTTAAAATAGACATAAAACTATTTAATGATATAGCTATAATATATTTTTCTCATCAATAGTAGTAAATGTGCCCCACCAATGCAAAATGTTAATAATAGGGAGAACAGTAGTTTACTTGCTATTACAAATGGGAAGGTTTATATGAGAATTCTGTAACTTATCATGAACTGATAAAAATCAGTTCAGCATGATTTTTCTGTAAACCTACAACTGCTTTAAATAAAATACTTAAAATATTAATGGATTACTTTAATTTCAATTTTACTATATACTTGAGTATGATTTTGTGTTCTTTGTGTCATGATGAGAATTGACTACTAGCTATTACATTATTACTCATATTTTTATAAGTTCATTTTATCCACAAATGGTCAGTTATTCCAATAACGTTTTATTAATTATCAAATTTTCAAAATCTTTTCCAATGTTGTCTTTAACTTTATATAAGTATATTAGTAAATATAATTTTTTAGGAGACTTTCTGTTCCTATCTTTAGATTACTTGGGATATTCTAGAAAAAATAACAAACATATTATATTGAAATACATGAAATTGTCCTTTTGTTGTTGGTCAGATAAGTAAAATATCACCAGTATTTTGTTGTTTAAACTAATGTAATGCTTTATGATATCTAAAGCAAAGTGTACATTCTTATATTATTTTTTAAAAAGTCATATTCATCTCATGATTTTTTTCTCCCTCTACTTCAAAAGAAATTCAGTATATTTTTAGTTTCAAAGTAAAGCTTTGTTTCATATAGCTTGTGACCAAATTAATTTATTGAAATATACATAAAATTTAATCACTCAAAGTCAGAATATATTTATCCTTGTTTGTTAAATAAAGTTTATTCTGTTTCACATAGTTTGGATTCATTTTTAATCATATAGGATATACATGTTTAGAAAAGAAAGACTTTATTATTCAATTACTTTATCATTATGAGAACAAAGTTTCATGTTCTTGATTCTTTACCATGCCCCTTTGAGGTTACATCCATATAATCATTGTGTCCTACAGTGCAAATGAGGCTGCTTGAATGTATGTGATATTTCTTTGTTTACACAGGCTACAAACACACCACTAAGAGATGGAAGATTTTTTGCATAATCAGTAAACTCTTTTGTTTGCAAAAGTATACTATTCATTCTTTTTATCTGTAATTCATTATCATTCTACTTTGTCCAACATAAGAAATAATTCCAAAATGATTGTCAGAATTCTCAGTTTGGAGAAACTACCTACCACCAAAAGAGTTTGTAACATTTTAAATGTTCAATTCATTTTCTATGGCTCTTCTTATTATAAAGTCAGTAGCAGAGAATGAGGTTCTGATGAAAGGACAAAGTCCTGGCCAAGTGGGGAGCCTACTATGACAGGGTCTTCCTTGAATCTGGCTATTTTGCTTATTTGTCTATTTATGTGTTTATTTTCTCAACTGCTAATGGTCCAGAGTAGACTATGCCAACAGAGAATACATCCCTAAAAGATCCAATTATCTTTTTCCCTTTCTTAATGGAAATGAGCACACATAATTCTAAATCTTGGATAAATCATTGACTTCTTTTTCCCATAAATATCTCTGAATTGCAGGTCCCTGCTATACATGAGGCAAAGAAGAAAAAATATGAACTTCACCATCTGGTATACTTACTTTCTCCCTAAAGCCCTGCAATGACAATATGAATTTTCTTTTCAACATAAGGAAAAAAATATATATATGTATATATATGTACACCTAAGGTTTTTTTTTTTTCTTTGAAGCCAGAATTTTGGAATTTGAGCTTATTATTTTTGCTCCAAATTTAAGTCCAATATGGTGCAAAAAGCCTCAAGTTGCTGGTAATTAAATTTAAATTTATTCAAACTAAATTAAAATATTAGATCCTCAATCATAAAAGCCACAGTTTTGTCATAGCAGAAAGTTATATTGCACAGCTCTGCTGAAAATCATCTAGTGCTTTTAAAAGGAATTTCCCTATTTCCCTGGGATACTCACACCCTTTGTGGCATCAGTTAAAAGAGACCTCTGAGCAGTTCTATCAGCAAGCACATGTTGCACAATGACCCCTGGAGGTAAATAAGTACTGGTTTCAACTTTATCACTTTTGAAAGTACTACTGAAGTTTCATTGCTTTCCACCACTTCTCAGTCAGATAGCCATTTGAAAATACTTAATATTTTCATGAACCTCTGTTATCTTACACTTATCTCTCTTCCTTTTGACTAATTATGTATTAGTCAGTGGTTTTTAGTTCAAGCAAAATATACTAAGGAAAATATCAGTTTATTGATGCAAAGTAGCGCAGAAAATCAAAATCAACACTGAAATACCAGATTCAGGAAAGGCAGAAACCAGGAAAATTCCAAGGATCTTGGCTTTTGCAGAGCAATGCATTCAGATGGCATCAAAGAGATAAGTCAGACCTCTGTCATTCTGTTCAAAATTCTCATTCCAGGGGGAAGAAATACCTAGCTTGAATTATATGCCTTGAACAGAGTAAGTAAAGACACCTTGATGTGCAGTTCCAGAAATGAAATCCAATTACAATGGATATACTGTGACCAGAAAGCAAAATTTGAGATGGAATAAAAATATTCTACTTACTTATCCACAGTC
>JAQZBX010094119.1:0-12051 GCA_029593785.1 Cabassous unicinctus | reverse complement strand
AGGGGGGGGGGATAAATAAAATGAAAATAAATAAATCTTTAAAAAAAAAAAAAATTACTACTAGCTGTAGTCCGTATCTTCCTCCACTATATATATTTTTTAAGGCTTTATTTATTTATTTATTTACTTACTTACTTTTATCCATTTTACCCCCCCATTTTTGCTATTGTGTCCATTCGCTGGGCAACTTTGTGCCCGTTTCCTGCCCTGTCTTCTCATCCTTTTCCTCCTGTCTTCACTGGGATTCGATCCTCGGAACCTCCGATGTGGGAGAGAGGCATCCTACCCCCTGTGCCACCTTAGTTCCTGGTTTTTCGGTGCATCTCATCTTGGCTCTCCCTTGTGTCACTCTCCTGTTACGTCATCATCTTGCTGCGTTGCTTGAGGGGCCTGGTGGTGCACCCGCATGTGGGGCCTGGCGGCATACCCGCCTTCTATATTTTTCTTTTTTTAAATTTTTACCAGAAGGTCCCAGAGATCAAACCCAGGTCCCTCCATATGAGAGACAGATGCCCAACCACCTGAGCCACATCCATCCCCCTGCTATATCTCTTAAAGTTGACCAAAGATACCCAAAGTTACAGTCTTTTCCCATACAGGATGGTCATATAATAAATCAGGCTTATTTAATCACCAGCATTCCAAAAACCAGACCTAGGGAGAAAAACTAGGTCTGGGGACACATGCATGGTTTCTAATATAGCGAATGTTTAGCCTACCCTGATTATCACAAAATCAGGGCAGCGAGAATATTCACAGTTCCTTTCCGATCTTAACGCCTTTTTCCCTTCTCTTTCTGCAATTGTTAGGACCTCCAGTGCAAGGTTTAAGAGAAGTGGTATAGAGCAAGCATTCTTGACTTGTTTGCTAGTCTCAGATGGAAAGAATTTAATATTTCACCTTTAGGTAGATTTTTCATAAATATCCATTTTCAGATTGCAGAAATACACTTTTATTCATAGTTTGCTAAGAGCTTTTATTGTAATGGGTATTGATTTTTGCAGTCGGCAGTGCACATGATTTTTCTGTGATGTGATTCTTAATATATTAACTTTATTCTGTTAATTTGATTAATTACATTGATTGATTTTTTGAACATTCAATCAACCTTGCTTGTCATTCTTATTATATGGTGCTGGATTTGATTTTCGAATGTTTTGTTACATATTTTTGCATCTCTGGTGTTCAAGAGGGATATTGATCAGCAATTTTTGCAATGCCTGTTTTGTAATATCTGTCAAGTATTGGTTTTAAGGTTATGCTGACCTCATCAAACAAGTTGGGAAGTGTTCTCTGTTTTCTAAAAGAATTTGTGAAAGATGGGTATTTCTTCTATAAACATTTAATTAAATTCACCAGTAAAACCATCTAGGCCTGGCATTTCTTTGTGGGAAAGTTTTGATAATGACTTTAATTTATTTCTAGAAATAGGGGTATTCAGATGTTCTGCTTCATCTTATATCAGTTTTACTAAATTGTAGTTTTCAAGAAATTTGTCCAGTAGATCTAATTTAGTTTGTCAATTTTGTTGGCATAGTATTCTCTTATTTTCCTCTTAACATCAATAATCACTGTATGATATTACATGTCCCTATTTACCTCTGTGAATGCTCTTTATCATTAAGATGTTTTTATCTGTTAATATCATCACTCCATCATTTTAATACTTAGTTACATGGTATACTTCTTCCATTCATTTACTTTCAACCTACCTATGTCTTTATATTTAAAGTTAATCTCTTTTAAGCAGAATACAGTTAGATCTTGCTTTTTTATTCATTCCAATAATCTCTGCATTTGAATTGGAGTGTTTATTCCATTAACAGTCAATGTATTTATTGATATAGTTGGACTTCAGTCTACCATTTTCTTATTGTTTTCTTGTTGTCCCTTTCTTTTTGTTATTGTTTGTGTGTGTTTGGTTTTTTGTTCTTCTGTTCCTCACTTTTGCTCTTCTTTTGGATTATTTGAACATTTTTTAGAATCCCATTTAAAGTTGTCTATTGGCCTTTTAGCTATACCTCTTTGTAGTGTTTTGTTAGTAGTTGTTTGGGGATGACAATGCACATCCTTAACTTTTCAGTCTACTTAGAGCTACTATTATATCGCTTCATGAAAACTGGAGAAATATTGCAGTCCTATATGTTCATTTAATTCTCTCCCTATTTTTCATACCTTCATTTCATATGTATTATATCTATATTATAAATGCCACTGAACTTTCTCCTTGCTCTTTGATTATGAATATTTAGTTATGGTAACTAAATATTTAACTTGGTAAAAAGCCTTTTAAGTTGAAATTGGAAAAATATTCAATGTTCCTAAACAAAATTTCAGTAAATTCATATGAAAATGAAAAATGCTTTTGCAGAACTACTCAAAAAGAACTATATTGGTGGTTTTCTGAAACATCCAAGTACAAAACAGTATCACTAAGAGAAGGAAGAATAGAAACAAGGTATTCTGAAGAAACATTGAAGACACATCAATGAAGCAGGATCTTTCAGCTAGAGCAGGGCTTCTTAACTTTTTTTGTTCCACGTACCCCTTTGCCAGTCAGGTGAAAACCACGGACCCCTTACTAAGTCCACACTGTACTGTGTATTGTTTAATAAATATATCACACCCACACCAACACATCCCCACAAGAATCATGTTTTTTTGGATTTCAATTCAAGCTCATGGACCCCTTGTTAAGAACCCTTTGATAGAGAAAGCCTTCTACCTACACATCTTAGTCAAGTCCCCTGAGGGTCTTGTAGTACATAGCCTTAAAAAGATCCTGGGATCTTTTACTTAAATATGAAACCCTGTGATATGTAACAAGCCTTTGAGTTTCACTTGTATTTTAATAATCTGTAATGAAAAATGATATTAAACATATGGAGTGAGATTTCTCTATGGGTGTGTGGCCCTGGTTCCTTGTAAGTGGGCATCTTGTGTGAAAAGTGTCTCTAATGAGAACATTAACAAAACATCTAAGAGCCTAGAAGAAAGAATAACACTTCAGACCAAATCCATAAACATTTTACTTGATTTTCAATGAATATCTTAATGCATGTATACTTGTACCCTTCTCTTGGCTAAATCCCAGTGATCCCATTTGTCCTACAGAAGGGATGAAAAATCAGTGTTTTATATTCGGTGTCTATGATAGGCATTATTAATTGATCAGATGCACTTCCTCACTGAGTTAGATTCAGAATCCTTCTGAAAACAAGAATTAGGGTCAGCACTGAAGTTGACCTATTTGCCCTCCCTATCTTGAAGCCATCTCATGGTATTCAGGAATTCTCCTCTCTGTTTAGACAAAGACCTAAACGAAAAACCTAGTCAACAGAAGAAAATAATCAAAGATGTGTGGGTAAACATGCCTCAGTCCACTTCCCGACAGTGCCTAAATTATGTGCCACTAACAAGGCCTTTTGGGTTCAACAGTGGAGAATGGTCTCAGAAAATACTTTCAATTGCATATAACTTTCTTGACACCTCTTTGAGAGTGGTACTGAATGCTCATTCCCCATGATGACACATCCACTTGACATCTATCATGCCTCACCTGGCAGTTAATGCAGACCCCTCCACCTGCATAGATGCCTTGGATATTCAAACTCGCCTTCCGCCTCTCAACATCTGGGTCATAGTAACAGTCGATGGCGTGGCCATGGCAGTTGCATGCTGAAAAGAGCATTAGTAAGTCAAGATTCCATCATTACTATGAGACATTCAGTCACTTCCCCCAGATAATATTACTGCTCACTGAGGTACAACAAAGTGTATTCTGGAACACCAGGGATATTCTCAGTGGAAAATTATAGGAATTTTTACATGGAACAGTATGTAATTTATAGTTCCTTTTATTTGATATTTCATGTGATATTAAGTGGGAATTTCTCTTTTGAAAATGAAAATATATTATAACAAAGTGAGAGAAACTGAAACGTCAGTTAACAGAGAATGTGATTACTATGGCTATTACTACTGCTAACAAGACCAGTTGTCCTCATGGTCAACTTGGAGAGGTGTTTTTCATGCCTCATCTCATTAAAACTGCACAATAACTCTCTGCGGTAGACAGCATTGTCCCCTTCACCTCAGTGAAGACGCTGAGGCTTAGCGAGCTGAAGGTGCATGTCTGTGCTTGCATAGCTCTTAAGAGAGGCAGAATTCCGTCCTGCCTCTGTTCCACTCAGAGCCTATATTCTCAGCCAGTACTTCTACAGCTTGTATAATTATAGGGGACTGGCTAAGCAAACAATATATATGCTTGACTGTAAATTCTCCAAAGGCAGGGACTATATGTGTTTTGTTTGCGATAGAGTCGAGTCCTGGGTCAGGGTGGGTGTTCAACAAATGTTTATTGGTTTGACCTGAATACATAAGGTGACAGTACTACGTGCCATCAAAAATGATGTCAAGGAGTTTTTTTGTTTTGTTTTGGTTTGGTTTGGTTTTTGAGGTACCGGGGCCAGGGATTGAACCCAGGACCTCGCATGTGGTGAGCTGGTGCTCAACCACTGAGCCACATCAGCTCTCCTGAATTGGTTTTTTCGTTTGTTTTGCTTGGTTGTTTTTTTTTTTTTGTTTTTTTAGGAGGCACCGGGAACTCAACCCAGGACCTCCCATGTGGGAAGCAGACACTCAACCACTTGAGCCACATCTACTCCCCAAGGAGTTTTTAATACTGCAGGAAAATATCTAAAACATCAAGTGAAAAAGAGCAAGGTAACAATGAATAGAAATATAATCTTGATTAAAATATGCATTATTAAAAGATCAAACAAATATTAATAGTGGCTCCCTGTAGATAGTAAAATTGTTGATTTTTTAAAAATTTATAATTTCCAAATTATCTAGAGTGGTAGATGGTACTTCTAAAATTAATTTAATTGAAAACCCATTTAGGGGGACAGCCCTGCGAGGGGCCTCCCTTCCCAGGCCACACCCCCGGACATCACCTTCACACTCATTGCTCTGCGCAGACGTGGCCGGCCGCCACGGCCTCTGATTGTGCCCAGCACAGCAGCGGTCGCATGTCTCCCCACAGGTGTGGTGCTGACATTCACACCAGAACCTGGGCCTGTGGGTGAAGCACATCTCAGAGCTGTGTATGAAAAACTAACACATGATTACAACTGGCGTGGCCATCCTAACAGGTGCCATTTATTGAGCGGTTATGAGAACAAAGCACTTTGCATATATTATTTCAAGTCCCCCAAATCCTGAGGAATCGAGCTGATCGTCTCCATTTTACAGATGATGAAACTAAGATTCAGAGACAGGAAAACACTTGCCAAAGTTCCCACGATGATAAATGGAGAGCCACATTTCAAACCGCAGTCTGACTCCCAAGCCCCATGCCCACTCCCACACTTTCTTCTCTATTGCATTTTAGTCCAATAAATGAATCAGTGAGCAAGCAAGTGCTGAGTTTACTGAGATGTGTTAGGTGTCCTCTCCCACAGATCTGGAATAGACCTGTGAGAAAGGTCTGCTCTGCTCAAGTTTCCTGTTCTCAACCTGGGATCGTGCACAGAGATCTAGAGAATCCAAGAAGATTCTCTAACAGGATCTCAGAGTCTCCTGCTTCCCATGGCTGGGCCAGATCCAACACGCCACTCCAGCGCAGGGCCAAAAGCAGAGATTACGCGGCAAGGCAAAAAGCTAAGAAACAAAGGTGTAAGTTCAAAGAATTATTACATCCATACTAAAATTGTTCCAAGTTAAAATGAAATTGTTGTAGCCATGGCATTGGAGTAGAACTCCAGGCTTTGATCTCCCATTCATCTGTTCTTTAAAAAGGATTCAAACCGGTTTTCTAAGAAGGGCTTGGCTGTGCCTGTGGGGGTCCCCTCAGCTCTTCTCTGGGATGGGTTATATTTGGGTCCACTCCTAAGTGAAGGTGTCAGCCCTCTCTGAGCTCAACTCCCTGTTAAAGCACATGGACGAAGATTTAAATGGCAGCACGAAACAGCTGGAGTCCAAATGGGCACTTGTCAGAGAGGCAATTTCAGCTCATTGCCATGAAATATTTGGTACAGGCTGGCCTGGAAGAATATTTAGGGAGGACTGCTGGAAGAACATATAGTCCAACTAATCCCACAGGTAGATGAACATTGAACAAGGCCAACAAAAAGGAACTGGGTGCTGGTCTAAATCACATTGGCACCCTGAAAGAATGGCTTTTCCTGAATCTCTCTTAGCCCAGGCAGATGCTGATATAGGAAACTTGTCTACATCTGTAAAGATGTTATTGAAGATGTTGTAGATTGGAGAATCATCTTCATGATGACCATCCACCCCAGCCCCAGGGTAAGCTTCTTATCTGCTCCTAGTGAGGACAGCCACGTTTCTCTTAAGCAACTGACTGATTCTTAGGTTATGATCACAGTGAAATATGAAACTGAACTGGGTTCCCTTTTTGAGTTTGACTTCCAGGAAGCTCAGAATTTAATTTGTTATTCATCCATCTAACCATGCATCAAGGTCAGCATGGTATGTATGCTTGATTAAGGTCCGCTTTTATCTCTTCTTGGGTGTGGATTTCATCAGTAGAAGCAAACCAGCAGGCAGAGGAAGGCAAGGCATTTTTGTTAGAGTGTACTGGTGAATGTAACTGAGCTTTTCACTGTGGAGTGGAGAATCGGCTTCTCTACTCACATCTTAGGAGCAACCAAGCACCAAGGGTTTGGCAAAACTTGCAGGGGGAAGCTCAGGCCCTCTCTGATAGCTGCTTCTTCCCTTGGTGAGCTGTTGAACTTGTGGTTGTAGCCCAGGATCTGAGGAAAGGTGAGCCTTCTCCCCCATGGATGCCTGGCTCTTTCCTGTTACTATAGAGAATGGAGCCCTGCACCCTTTGCCATCCAGAGATCTCAGGGGAGCTTGTGGTCTCAGGCACAGCCACCTTGCTTAGCTTTACCTGGAAGCTCATTTTGGTTTTCTTCTTGCTCCGGACAAGGAACTTAGAAGCAGAGGAGTCAAGACCACACTACTATCTTCCCAGCATTCATTTGGCATTATCTCTGTCTCCATTTTATGACCCCCAGCTTATTTCTCCTTTTCTCAATTCTACTTATAATTTGTATTTTGTGTTTTATTATAAACCCTCATAAACTCTGGGCAAGGCAGGAGAAAATGGAAAGGAATAAATTCAGAAAATTAAAAAGATAAAGTGTCTATATTTGTAAACAACTCATTATGTGGAAATGGGACAATTTGAGTCTCCAAATTTTAGACAATTCTTCCTAGAACTTACTGAGTTATTCTTTTAGGGTAGTTCTATGCCCCCCGAAATTGTTTATTTACCATTAACACCAGTTAATTCAGGAATATTTTACAGCCAATAAATGCACAGATACCATATTTATTATGCACCTTCTTAATCCTGGGTCCAACTTTTAAAAGAGTAGCCTTAAAGCCAAAGTAAAATAAGATCAGAAATGAGGATATTCCTCAGTCTCGCCTGTTAGCCTAAAAATGAAAGCCAAGTCAACTAAATGTGAAAAATATATATATATATTGTGTGTATATATGTGTGTGTATATTCATATAGAACGGACTGGGTCAAAAAGTCAGTGGTGAATGGTGGACAGTGTCCTAAGTGGGAAGGAGAGAGGCCTAGCCCTGCACCCATCTAGCTCTGTGTGGCTTTCAGCAAATCGACCTTGAGGGTAGCCTCTGTGACTCCCACAAAGAGACCTAGGTACCCATCGCCTTCAGGACACCCCCCGCACTGCCTTATAATCCTCTATGACTTTTAGCTCCTCCACGATGCTGGCACATTCCTTGTTTGAAGAGTCTTATTTTATCTTTTTATCTCTTTCATTAAGAGAAATATTTTTGATGATGGAATCAATAAATTAATGAAAGAAACGCCCTTGGTGAGCAACTGTTCAAACAAGAAGTCCCTCTCTTGAGCTTTCACACAGCTTTGCAGATATGAAAACTGACCCAAGGAGCTTCACACATATGTTCAAGGCTCCAAAGCTCACCTGTAGCAAACTAGCTCTGTACTAAAACTCAGGCCCCATTAGCTCTGCCTCTCACCTTTCTGATCTCCATTCCACCGTCCTCTTGGGTAAAATGGGGCATAACAACATATGCATTGTGTAGTTGTAGCCACACCTTGGAAACTGTAAAATGCTGTAAGATATATGAATATAACTATATAGTTGGCAGTTCTATGAAAAATTATAACTGATAAATTCCTCCACAAAAATTCTTTGTTTTAAAGGGCAGGAAGAAGCTAGAGAATCCTTCATTTCCTAGTATGAAATAAATTTAATGGGGGGGAAGGATGAGAAGTGGTCAAGTCACCCATTGAGTGAGAGAAGACAAAGGACAGCAGTGCTAAGTTAGCAATGGTTTGTTTAAAGTTTCAATTGTTGGGTGTTGCTTCCATCTACTGTGTCACCTAGGTTTTAGACTGCGGGTTCCTTAAATGTTATTTCTATCAAAATGAATCACATTAAAAAGGAGTTTCCTCTATAACATTTATGTCATGCTTAAAGCTTTTAAAAGATTGCAATATATTGGGTAAACAATTTACAGATAATTATAATCTGTGCAGCCCTAAATTAACAGTATTTTCAACGATGAAACACAGATAAGATACCTTATTGACAATATGTAACTAAGAAATAGAGTAGCCAAATCAGAGGGAAAAAATACATTAAATGCCTTTCATGAAATGACAGAAAATAACAGACTTGAATAAAAATAATGAGAAATTTCTGTAAGAAGAATAAGGAAAGTAAAACTTACACTACCCAAATAGAATGACTCGCAGGTTGGAGTCAGCTCTAAACTAGAAAATGAAAACCTTGTAATGAGGAAGGAATTTACAAGTTCCTCAAATGTGTCATGATGCCCCTAGGGATTCTGAACTGTTATTTCTTTTGCCAGGGACACTGTTTGTAGCAGAACATTTGTCACACTTTATTGTGATTGCTTGTTTAGTTGCCAGCTGTCTGCACGAGCATCCTCTTCTTTATCATCATAGAACCTGTGCCTGCTATGTAGCAGGAGGCACTTGGGAAATATTTCTTAAACGAATGGATAACTTTTAGAAAATCCCACAACTCATGCATAATCAATAGTAGTGAAAATAAGCAAAGCCGCACAGTTTATGCATTTAGGGTTAGCTTTTTGCAAGAGAGCAGGCATGGCTCCTCCTCAGTGGCCCTCTCCTGCTCCCCTCTGGATGGACCAGCTCCCAGCACCCTCCTGCTGACCCACCACTACCCAGCCATCCTTCCTCACATGGCGCCCTTGTGTCCAGATTCAGGAACTAGACGGCCCTTCTCTTTCCCCTCTCTCTCCAACTCAGGATTTACCTGCCCTGACTACTGGTGTCTTAACCCTACCTTCCAGGAGGCTAGGTGGTGGGGATGGATTAGCCATTAGGAAGCAAGTGCGGGCCAATCACAGGTTAGTTAGCTGATGATAAGCAGTCCTGCATGGCACCACCCGGTGCCTGAGGAGGGATGAGGACATCAGGGGTCGCTGCTGGCCCGGGCAAAGCACACCTCGCACGTTGGTAGCTGCCAACTATGCCTGACCCTGAAGTTAGACCTAAAGATATACAAACCTGAATCTGATTAAAAGTAAATTATATCTCTGATAAATCCTGCTCATGTGGAATTGTAGACTTCAAACACTGAGAAAAAAGTTACTATATCTAGCATCCAGTAATTTCCACCCCTTAAATATGTCCCTCTTGTGGTGAAAGCACAAGTCTATACATTTGCCAAACACTTAACATATACAATCCATGCATCTTGTTGAATGCAAAACATACCTCAGTTGAAAACAAAACAAAAAATGGATCTGAAGGCATATATCCCTTATCCCATTAGACCAGGGATGACAAGCAGGTTTTCTCATGCCAACTCTAATCAATTATTAGCAGCTGGCTGAAGCACCATCCTGGAGGGGAGTTAGTGGCTGGCTGCACCTGCAGATCATGCCTCGAGAGTGCTATGATTGATTTGCCATGTCTGCTGTGGGCTGGAGTAAGGGGGAAAGTGGAGGATTGCAGGAGTGCAAGCAGACAGGCCTGTTTGTTGACCCTAAAAAATTCCTGTTAAGGGCAGGACCCTAGAAAGGTTTTTATACTCCTTTCATTGTCTCACACTGCTTTTTTCCTGGAAGGCAAATTCTGGGGGGACGGTCACCCCAAGGAGAACTTTTCCAAGTCAGTCTTTCCCAGCCCAAATGGGCCAGGGACCCATGAAGGGGTTGCAGACCAGCTCCAAAGTGGAAGGGATCGTGAAATATTTTATTTAATGCTATGGAAACATCCACTGACACAATTAAAGGTATTCATAGCAAAGCGAAAACACTTACAGTGTACTTACAGTTTTTCAGGATTATTTACATTACACACTTCCGCATGGCCGTTGCAAACACACCGCCCACCAATGCTGATATCCTTTATGCTGTAATAATACTATACAACAGAAAACAGAACATGTCTTTTTACTAAACAGCAGCACAGACCTGCCCTTATTAATCTTTTTTTAACTTATCACCCCATTTATTAGTCTTTATAAAATGCATTTGCAGAAATATTGCATCAGAAACCAGTGCTACAAAAATAAATATAAAACAAATACACATTTTTACATGTTACTTGTAACATAAATACACATTATTTACATGCTTACAAATTCAAAAACTCCATCATGTTTTGTCCATGATTCTCAACATGTCTGAGCAACAGGGAAAACAATAAAAGTACAAGCACAGCACACACCATTTATATTTTTGCTTTTAAAAGATTGTTCAGTACAAATTTATGAAAACATTAAGTCAAGGGGCATATCCTAAGAGCAAAGTTAGGTTTCCTATCTATTTTACACTATGACCTACTACATTTTGTAAGTGAATCAAGTTTTATTCTGCTTTGTTCTCTCATTAGAATATATAAAAGATGGTACACATTAAAATTCTCTTGTGTAGAAAGGGTTTCTCAAGTTAAGAAGTTATATTAAGGTGTGGGAGGTGTGGGGAGTGGGGCATATGGAAATCCCTATCTTTTTTGTGTAACATTTATGTAATCTAAGTATCTTTTAAATATATATATATATATATAGTTATATTAAATAAAAACATCATTTTATTTGAAATCCAACAAAAAGTTATTTATTGAACTTACATATCTAAAAGGAGTTTTAATCAATGAAAACTAGGAGTTGGATTAGAAAACATCAATAGGATGGAAGAAAGATATTGTAATTTCTGTTTGATGTAGCCTGGTAACTCTTAATTTTCTCCATACCTAGTTGTTTGACCATTTGGGGATGTATAACTGATAAAAGACACGCCTGCCTGCACAACCAGCTGTGATCCATCATTAAACTGAAACCACGCAGCTCCACTTGTTAACTGTGTAGCCCAACCAACATTTTTCACAAAAACAGATTTCTAAAGCTGTGCTGATTTAGGAAGACAATTTTTCAGACTACTAGAAGAAATGTTTGTTCCTGAAGCTGTAGCTGTAAGGCCATGTCCTTCATTTGTAACCATAGAAGGACTAGGTATTGGTGTCTTTTTCAGAGATGCAGCACTATTCATGATCATTCTATTCAAAGATGGTGTACCTCTCATTGGGTAGTTTGGATCCACAGAGGGAGGAGGTGATAAGGTCATAGATGAACTAGTACTGCCAGGTTTTCTTCCTACAATTATTGGGGAAAAGGGAGCACTTTCACTCGTTTTTTCCTCTTCTGATATGATAGATTCCAGTGCTAAACAAATACGATGACCCTCATTAGCATGGTCCATATACATTTTCATTTCCTCTTTCAAGCTAACTTTACTTTCATCTTTCAAGGTGTAAGATTTCCCAGTCTTTTCAATCACCTGAATTAAATCTTCCGTCTTGTGTATTTTTGCTCCATCATAAAACCAAACCTCAAAATCAGCACCAGGAGAATTCTCCATCAAAATACATTTAGCATATCATAAAATAAGTGATTTGGGGGAGATTTAGATCTTACAAGCTGTACAAATCTGGAAGCATATTGATATTTTCTCCAGTACTTTTCT